>VXBO01015205.1:388114-557158 GCA_013400135.1 Rhinoptilus africanus
ATTTTATTTAGTGCATCATAAGTACTCAGGGGAAGCACTCATCCTGTGCAATCTTTTTCTATGTTATTGAAGCTGAATATACTGACCATCAAATATATTCTTATTGTCTAATTTAATTTTTATTTTATGAAATTTCATAAATGAGTAAACAGCAATAGTCAATCTAAATCAAGAACAACAATTACCCTTGAGATGGGATGAATTCAGAAAACTCCTGAAAACTTTTCAGCTGGAGGATAACACAGATGCAGATATGAATATTACAGTGTTATCCTGTACTGATAAATCCCTTGAAATTTGTGAGCTTCTTAATGAGGAGTAGCACCAAAATTTCATTTATAAAAGGACGCCTTCAAACTGTGCACATTTCAATGGAGCCACAAAGCCATAAACTTGATTACTCCTTGACAACTACTTCAAACCACGGCAGAAAGCTGTGCTTTCATACGACCTTGCAGAAGGCTGATGAGATCTGACAAGTGCCATATTTATGGAAATGCAAAAGCTTTACTGCACTGACATCGCTGTCACCCAAGACAGATCAAACAAAGAAGACAATTGGCCTCCAGCTTCTAAATTGAACTTTTAATAACTATTAGAAGGAACTAAGCAAGCAGGACTTTCACTGCTGACAGCTGCAAGAGTCCCACCCATTTATTGTGAACTTAACTAGTCTGGACAAGAACCCAAAAGGCTCCTTTTTTTTTTTTTCCCTTCCACAACTGAAGTGGGTAATGCACCATTTCACTTCCAGAGAGGTGTGAACAGATTTGATAAATTCACTTATGCATGCAACCTGCAATAACTAGGGAAAAGAAGTTGCAAAAAGTAATTGTAATGACTTCATAATTCCATTGAATTATATTTAGTAAAATGTAGGGATTTTTTCAACAGAGGCTTATGTTTGTCTCTCCATGTGAGAGCAGAATAGAGGATAAGTCATCAATGCTGATGTGACCCGCTGCTCACATTACAGCCCCAAGCAGTTGGGTTCTTTGGATATTAGCTACCAAAGTCTCAGTCTTTTAACAGCTTATTGCCCACTAAACCAATTCCCTTGGTGTGCTGAACAACACACACGCAGGGCAATAAAGCACGTCTTGTTCTGGATTTCTCTCTGCATTCTTGTAACTACAAAAGCATTCAGCAGTTCATTGTGCAAAAGGAATTATGTGGTTGACATCCTGCTGCAGGGGGCTGTAAATTGTGTGTTTGCACAGTGATCTCAGCTAGAGAAGTTGATTTACTGCTTTCCAGTTGCTGGATATTCTGGTCTCATAGGTCCTGGTCCTGGAAGAACATGTAACATTGTGCATCCTTCCTAAATAATTTTTTTTTTAAGTGTTGGGTGGTGGGTTTGAACCATATAAATCCTGCAATAATAAGTAACTGGGGGAGCTGATTTTTCTGACTTCTCATTTCTCCTTGCATGATCTTTTGTATCATGTCTCAAAGGAGACACTGACTGCTCAGGGATGAACCAGGAACAAATTAATACACGCAGTCAGACCTCAATCTCAGAATAAGCCCATCTGGACATGCTCCAGGACAGAAGAAAAACACCTGCTTGATTCGGAAGTTATTGGCTGAGGTGCTGTGCTAACACATTTATACCGCCGTGCTAATCCATCTGTACTGCTTTGACGGGCTGAGTTATACCTCTGCCAAGCTGGGTCTGAGCAAGATGAGAAACTGCATGGTGAAAAGGTCGCTCGGTGCCTCTGCAGCAGCCGGCTGAAATCTCCCTGCTGGGTCAACGTGGGCACCCTCACAGGCATGACGGGTTCAAACCTCTTCCCACCTCACCCTTGTATTTCCCTTGGGCATTTCTGAGACAAATTCAAATCTGAGAGATGCTGTATCTGTTATTATATCTCAAAACTAATGGCAGTTGTGGAAAAGAGAAAAGGAGCTGGGATTTTCAAAAGATGGTGTTTTATTTCTCTGTTCATTTACTTGTTTTTAAAATTGTAATGGTTTTTAAATGTTCATTAAAGGGAAGAGAGGAGATGGAGCACTGGAGGACAGCATGTAGGTGATAAGGTTTACTGAACTGAGGCAAATGCTACATACAGGAGTATTTATTCTTTGGAAATAAAGGGAGATTGTACTTCACGGGAGTGGTCTGAATGTAAGAAAGGAATAGGAAAGCCACATCACTGAGTGGGTTAAAGCAAGGTCTTGGCCTGAGTGATTCATCCTCCCAGAGCGACTCCCCTCCCTGCAGTACCCTGGTCTTCCTCACCGCACCCCTGCGGTGTGTGCAGCTCAGCGAAGCCTCTGGAGTTAAAGACTGGAAACAAGTCCTGAAAATATACAGGCAGCTGTCTTGTTTCTTAGCACCCTGCAGGGAGGGCTTCAGAAAGCAAGAGGGAGACCGGTGCCAGTCCCCAGACCGTGCCGTATGGCTGGTGCAGGGCAGTGGGGGGTCTCTGACTGCAGGCTGCAGCGCTCATTTAGCCCCTTCCCTTGCCACATTTTCCTCCACACATCAGGGCAAACAAGGCTGATGCTTGGAGGACACACACAGAGACGTTTTCAAGGGAACTGGAGAGCGGCAGATCCAAGGTGGGACAAAAGGATGTTCAATAACCCTGTGTCTTACAGCTGGGGCTGGGGCTGGAGAGGAGCCAAAGATGGGAGAGCCCAGGGAAGACAGTGGGATGTCACAGCTGCTGGCACACAAATTGCTGAGATGCTTACGCTAACAGGAAATGCCCAACAGAGAAGGGCATAGTCCCTGTGTCTCCTTTACAAACTAATAAGAAGAAACATCCAGGCATTTACTTAAAACAGCTCCAGGCTTTGAACCTCACTCCTTCACTTAAGCGCCAGGAGAGCTCAGCTGCCCTGGGGACTTTCAGGATGTTTGGGAGGGACTGGTCTCCACCTCATTTCAGCCATCTAGAAGTTGCATGCATAGTCACAGTAAATTTCCCGCATGCAATATCTTTCCAATGGAGAAAACATAAGCGACTCACTTGAACGAGAGCCTAGGGGAATGTCACTGTATTTTCTGAAGAAGAGAGAGACACTTCAGCCATGGTTGGTTCCAGTTCTGTGCAGCGAAAACTGTATGTGCCCAAGGATCTTTTGAAGAAGCCTTTGGATACTGCACCTACCCAAATACCAAGCAGATTACTCAAGATTTTTGTGCATCACTCCTCTAAACTCAGACAAAAGCATCCTGTCATATGTTAATTTCTATATTTGCCTTCATAGAGTCATCCTAAAAGCAGGGCACCAAAATTCCGCACCACCTCTCACCTGGCCTTCAGCTGCTTCTCCAGAACACCAGCAGTCTCCCTTAGCTGCTGCGCTGTATCTGCCAGCACTGGTGACTGTCTGAGGTATCACAGGGCATCTCAAATGGCACTGATCTCTTATGTTCATGCAGCTAAACTCCATAGCTAAATACATTAAAGAATAATTAATGAACCTTGCTTTCTGGTTTAGTTTGGATTTCTGCACCCACTGGACTTCTTTTGGCAGGTGGGGTTTTCTTTAATTATGCAATTTTTAAAGAATATTATATCTTTCAGACAACTGGACTTGGCTTTCTACAGATTTGGAATGAGAAGTACATTAAAAATGATTCAAAACCAGTTCTATTATTACAGGCACATCAGTGTCGAACTTCAAATATGGAAACCAAAAGGTCAGTGATACATATTTATATCAGCTCTAGACTTTTACAGAGCTCAGACAATACTATAAAGATACCATCCAGATAGCCATCTGCAACCACATCATTCTGAATGCTGAAATTTGCTTATAAGCTAAAGTTAGTATAAGCCTGACCTTTGCTGGCTTGTTTTAGTAAGGCCTGAGAGCTTCGGAAGTCCTTCCCTCACTTTGGCTCTCCTGAAGATTTAGTCTATGTCTCTACTTCTTAAGAAAGTCTTTCAGACTTAATGTATATATTTGATTCATGGCCACTTTTATCTTTAGCTGAACATATTGCAAAAATTGTTGTAAGCTTTTATTCTTATTTTGTACCCTGACAAATAAGTCTCACAAAATGTTTCTCTGAATCTTTGATACTACTGGCTAAATATTCAGAAGGAGTAAGGGGATACAGTATGCAGGAAAGAATTACCATCTTAATGAGGTTTCTCTCATTAAATAGTCTCACTCAATTAGTTTCACAGATTTTACTTTAAGAATAGGAACACAGAGCTCTGGATATCTGTAGCTAATTTTGGCTTATTTAAAACTGAAAGACCAACCTGCCAAAAAATACTTAAGTGGAAGAACAGTAATGAGTGTGGTCTTGGACCTTTCAAAAATGTAAGTTTTTGAATCAGGAAATTAGATGAAAATACATTGCCAATTTTACTTAAATAAGAAATGGGTTGGCAATTTCCCCAAGCAAAATGGGATCATTTCAACATAAAGAATTATTTGTAATACAAAGGCTTTTGGTGTTCAGACAGTTTAGATTTGCATCATTTCCTCAAAAGCTGGATGCACATTCTGCTTTCTGCCTTTGCTGACCTATGATAAAAGCTTGTCAAAGGTCTTAGGCAACAGCACTGTCATCTACTGACAATGTGAGAGTGTCACCTGCACACATAGTGACATTTTATGTGGCTGAATAGAATTGCTTTGCCTAATCTGTCACTTCTTGTTGTGTGGGCTCTGTCAGATTCCTCACCAAATTGCGCTCTACTCTCTGTGTGCCTTGTGTGAAACAATACCCACAGAGTTCACCAAAGATACATTAAGGATCAACAGAAAAGAAAAATGCCTTCAAAAACATCCATCAGCTCATGGTGAGGGAAAGGACGCTAAAACAAGGGAAGTGTAGCATGATGCTTTCCTCAACGTGCCCTCCTGTCCCCTGGCAATCTAAGGTTTAGGGGCTTTAAGAGCTGGAGGACGCATCACGTTAGAAGACTCAATATACCTTCTCCAGATGCAGTTAATTTTTTAACCTATGTACAATGTTTTCAACTAAATGAACTCCATTAAGTGACTTCCTCACATGCAAAAGAGATGAGGCCGTTGTGCTTTATACAGCAACATAGTAAGTGGATATGATCCACTGCAGTATCAAAAGATGAGATATATGGAGTAATTCACCTAGAAAAGTGAAACTAAGATACTCTGTGTGACCTGGGTAGTCAAGCTAGTTTTTCTGCATCATGATATATGAACTAACTGGCTTGTACCAGGGGTAACTCTGCAGTGTGCAATGTAGACATGCTCGAAAACTCAATGGGTGTGATTCATCTCACCAGACTCTCAATGTCTGCAGTGAAACTGCCTCTAATAGAGCTGAACACCTGCCTGGAAAATAATGGGCACTTTTAGGAAATGATACAATTGACCTACTTTGGCATGAAATGAATCATGCCTCCAAAATACTTGTTCCTCACATGGAGCTCTTTGGCAGGCTGGAGTTCAGATATAAGTCTCTGTGTTTGGTCAGATGAAATTCCATTCCATTCCCATAAAAAAATATAACAATCTGCCACATGAAACAGAAGAAGAGAGTATAAGAAATTAGCTTTATGCCTGATCCAGAGACTAGCAACATCAACTGAAAGACTTCCACAGACCTTACACCTATAATCTCCCCAGGATGAGTATCCCTGCCTCCACTGCCTATGCATTTTGGGTTTGTGTTTTAATTTGGCTAAGAGGTCTTGACTTAGCCAAGCTGGCCTCCTGCCTCCCCTATCCAACTTCTTATACATTGGGATTGAAAGCTCTTGCGCCCCAAGAAAAATGTCTTTAAATACCTCCCAGCTCTTGTTCACTCCTTTACCTCTGAGGGCAGTTTCCCAAGGGATCCCATGCACCAGCACTCTAAATAGCCAAAAGTTTGCCTTTTGGAAGTTTAGGTTCCTGGCTCTACTTTTTACCCATCCTGTATCCCTGAAGACTGAGAATTCTACCAGGGCTTGACTGCTGCAGCCCAGGCTATAGGCTGCCCCAATCTTGACCTGTCTTATAAGTTCTTCTGTGTTAGTGAACAATAGGTCAGTCAGTGCTTCTCCTGTGGTCAGGCTCTCCATCACTTGGACTAGAAAGTTGTACTCAGCACACTCTGGTGGTTTCCTGGACTGCTTGCTGTGCCACTTTTCCAGCAGATGTCTAGGTGGTTGCAGTTCCCTATCACGACCATGGCCTGCAAGCATGATGCTTCCTGTTCTTGAAGAAAGAACTCTTCATCAACCCCCTCTCCTTGATCAGGTGGTCTGTAGTAGAAACCAACCACAAAGTTTCCTTTGTTGGCTTGGTCTCTAATTTTCACTTATAAGCTCTCAGCCTGTGCATCGCTGTTCTTCAAAGATAGCTCTGTGCAACCAATCCCATTTTTGGCATACAGGGCAAATCCCTCACCTCTCCTATTCCTTCTGAATAGTTTAGAGCCATCAACCAAAGCACTCCAATTGCACGATTCATCCCACCAAGTTTCTGATCACAGTTTTCCATCTGGGCAGCAGGTACCAACTCCTGTTTTTTGTTTCCCATACTGCATGCATTGGCATAGAGACACTTCAGCTGGGCTATTGGCCACATCACCTTCTTTAAGAAGTTCCTCTTAATTCCCTTTAGGCAATTTACAAGTGTTTCTCTGTTGCTCTTAACGCCTTGGCAGACTTTTGTCTTTTGTGCATAAAGAAATCTGGTCTTTTTTTTTCAAAAAAAAAAAGAGAGAGAAAATAATTTTGTTTCAAATACTTTTTTTTTTTTCAGTTTCCTAAAACCAACTAGGAACTAACAAAATAATACCGTTTTCAAAAGGATAGTTTGCTATATATTCTTTAATGGAAAAGCTCTTTGCTTGTAACATTTTAATGAAGCTATGATTTTCAATAAAAAGCAATGTTGATACAGAATGTTCAACTATTTTTAGTAGAAGAGTTTACAGTCTCTCCCATGCATCACAAAAAATGTTATGTAGATTAGCTTTAGTCATATTTTTAAATATACATATACAAAATTCTGGAATTAAACCAAGATGGTGTTTTTCATATTCAAGGAAATAAAGTTGATATTCAAGCTAAACTATGAAAAACATATGCAGATTCTTGGTCAAATATAAAGATAATCCCCAAAGGCATTTTTCTGTATTTTTATTGGTCAAAAGGAGGAAGACACAGGGGGGGAAAAACAGAGAAGAGATAGCTGTTGTAATAAAGCAAAAGGCGTCTGTAAATGAGGTGGAGATAAAATAGCCTATAATCCCCATTATGAAGTACTGATTGTAAAGACCAGCAGATGACATCCATATATATAAAAAAAACCCCCTATACAAATAGCAGGGGAGTTGCAAATAAGCCAAATCATCAGATTGCATATGCAGGTCTGTGGGGTTGCGTGTGAGCCAGGAGTCAGTTCATTAACCCAGACAACCTACAGTGCTGCAAAATCAGATTATTGTTGAGTCTGCCATTCATCAGCCCCTCTTCCCCTTGAACTCCTGCTCCTACTTGGGAAATAATTGCACAAGATTTACTGAGAATAAAGGCATCTGGGGCCTCTTGCTTTTCTTGATAGCATCAGCGTGTCTCAGCTCAGCTCAACACAGGTGGAGTTGATCCACCTGATGAGATCTGATTCTCGTCATGGATTCCATGATGAGAATCTGATTCTCTCCTGGACTGTTCAATTCCTCAGACCGAGCCCACACATGTTGTATCAAGTTGTATCAAGGACCTGATTCCTCACAAAACTTTTCTGGGAAGATCTCCCCTCTGCAAAAAATGAGCCATAACTCCTGAATGATGTGAGAAATCTCTCAGACATCACCTAAATTGTTGAACGGATAAAGGCCATACTCTAGCAATAGATGTTTTTGGTCTGGAAATAAAAAGCAGGTTTCCAAGCATGGCAAGCATAAGGGTCTGGGACTGAGAAGTCAAGAAACATGCCATTTTTAAGGTGAATCTTGCTAGATTTTGGCTGTGGATGCTGGTGATACCTCAGGATCTGACATTGTGATAATTAAAGTCACTTTGAATCTGATGCTTTTTGTTCCTAGTTTTTTCTGGCAAACTGTGGAACGTTAAATGCTTTAAAGCCTTTCCTCCTACTGCCCCAAGCAGGCAGAGTGGAGCAGTATGAGGAAAATGGTATCTTATATTGCCTTCTCTCTTCTTCCACCTCATAAAAGTTTTCTTCTTTTCCCACTGTGATTTTAAAACTTTATAAGAAGCAGATTAAATAAAGCTCATTTTAATAGTTGTTCAGGTTTTTTTTTCCTGTTTACTTATTTGTTTTGATCAGCTACAGACAATATATGCACTGGCAAACCATAAAACACTGCTCTGATGGCTGACTAACAAGACTTATATTGCCATCTTACTGGGCAGAACAATGATGCAATCTTTTTTGTTTTATTAACAATAAAATAAATATATTGCTCCTGAGAGTCTGGAACAACACACGGAAGCATGGAGAAAGCCCAGCAAAACCAGGAACACTGTCACTCCAGGGTAACTCATGATTCAAAGCCTGATTTAATGTCAGAAACTCAGAAAATAAGACAGAAGGATGGCAAAAATAGTGGACTGAGCTCTGTAGGCAGTCATTAATACGTGTTATGTTTTTTCCAAAGTCCTCTATTGGTCCTCAGTGAACCCTGGGCTAAGTGTTGAGTTCTGGGGATTCCAGTCTCTCCTGAGCTGAATGCAGCAAAGCACCCTTACTCAGCATGTCTCGGTAACACATCCCCCAAGTTCAGCTTGCTCTCCTGAATGAGGCAAAATTTCGACACACACCAGCCAGGTCCTTAAGCGGGTGTGTCTTTTGAATTATCAAGTTCTCCAAATTAGGAAGAAAAGGGGACTGAAAGCTAGGCATGTTGCACACGTATCCCTCTCCAAGGGCAATTTTGTAGGCAGCAATGCTGAGTTTGCACTGTGAACCCTGAGGAGCATTCACAGGGTTTATTCCACCAGTGTTAGACACAACCTCTAGCTGAGGGCAGTGGAACAGTGACCACAGGAAGCAACTTCTTCAAACATGACAGACATTTCTGCAGTGGTTGTTTTACTTCAGCCTTAATTATGTTTTCCCAATGCACCTGAAATACCATGTTGCAGACAGAATGCCAGAACAGAAAATTGCGCACATTCTTTTAACATTTAACATGCTTGATATATTGCTTTGCAAATTGTTGTGATGTGTGCTGCAAAGCAGGAGTTTCTCCCCAAAAGCTACCTACAAAAACTGGGCAGGTTGGCAACACTCAGTGGATTGGAGAGGTGGCACCGAGCAGGCTGGTACATCGTGCTCTATTGCACAGTGTGCCCTGTTGAAAAGCTGTCTTATGTTTCTAGGCCAGTGCTCTTGTATTAGCGGACCTGAACCTCTGGTCTAGCAAGCTCTGCCTCTCAAGGAGAGTCATTTGTTTATGAGCTAGTGTAGTTGTAGTTCCAACTATATCTGTAGTTCCAAATATATCTGAACTCCACCCTGTGTCTACTCCTAATGGCCACATCCTCTGAACTTAGATAAGGCTTTTGTGGTAGTGTCTGTATAATCCTCTTTTTTCCCAGCCAATCACTGCTCAGTCATGCACTGTACCTTATATGCTACAATGATTTAAATTACATCCCCTCTGTGTCCCCAGAAATGCATTTACTGCTGGGAAATCACTGCACTGTTGGGAGAAATCAAAATATTACTATTGCAGCATGATTTTTTTATTATCATGTAAAACACAATATGTGATCTTAGAAAGCTTAACTCAGTTTTTCTTGTGATTGAACAATTAGTTCAAAAAGACAATCCAGAAAAATTACCTTTGGATCCAATTAGAGCTGAGACCCCAATTTGGAACCCAGATTTAGAGCCCTAGTGCTGCAGGGAGGATGGTGTTGCGATGTAGAGCATCAGGTCTGTTCCTGGCATCGGCTGCATAGATGGCTGTGTGGAGGCAGAGAGCCCCTGCTGTCCTTAGGCTGGAGGAAACCTGTCGTGCAGGGAGAGGGATGTGTCAGCTCAGAGCAGGCTTTCACCGGGGCACTCTACTTCAGGGTGAGCATATTACAGAGAGAAGCTGGAAACATGAACTGCCTTTTCTGCTGTTCCAGTACGTTTATAGCAGATGCAGCACATTGGCACTGCGTGGACATTCTTGCTGCAGACAGCGTTTCTAACACCCATCGCAAATACTTACAGTGAAAGGAACATCAGGCTAGCTCTGAAAAAAACAGCCAAAATGTAATCTTCTGAGAGAGAAAAGAGAAAGATAAATTTGCCAGAGATAATCTCTCTATACATTCATTTTCATTTCTTCTCTTAGCCTTAGCCAGGAATCCAGATTGTTTTCTGGTTGTTTATTTTAGATGAATTAATCTACAAAGGCCCATTTTCATTGTAGTTCCATTAGATACAGATGCCATCACTATGTGCCAGTGCATACTACGAAGCAATTAATCTTCAGAGTTATTATTTCCCTTTTTATTGAAAGCAAATATTCTTGAGTTCAGAAATCTATATAAAAGCTTGGAGCAGCTTAGCTAAATTCCATGCTAAAGGCACAATGATCTTTGGAAAGAAATTCTCTCTAAGACTACAAACCTATGCTCCTATCTAGTATAATTTCGCCCTAATATAAAGCATGACCTCCCATAGTTTGAGTGTCTTTGCAAGCTCCCATGACATTATCACTCAAAACTCTTACTCCTTTGTTACCCACTGTTAAAATGAAAAGTTCTTTTTGGGGCACACACAAGCCAGATGTGACACAATTAAATGAAGCTATTTGTCATGGAAAATTTAGATCAGCAGGAATTAAATGATAAATAAATTAGGATTGGCAGCCTCTTCCCCAGGGAGCAATATATAAGCTTCCTAAATTCAGTAAAAAGTATTCTCCCCTCATCCTATGATTCACTATCTTCAATCAATATTTCCATCTTTAAAGACAGACAGTCCAAAGTTACACCGTAGCTACACTTTTATGAATATGGTTCTCACTTGATGGGGTGGCTAGAGGTCATCTGAGGGTATGAAGTGAGGTGAGGCTGTAATCAGCTTTTAAAAGTGTTACCAGAAACTTGATTTTCCAAGAACAAAGTCAGCATCCATTACCATTAATTCCCTGAGGAGTTTGGAGGAGGGGACTCGAGCTCCACCCTGCACTGTAACTGTGGGACCAATCTCCTTCCAAGTATTCTTGTCTCAGAGTAAGACCTAAAGCAGGCCTGCACCACTCAAACACCATTAATTTTGTCTCACTGTAGAAAAGCTGCAGCTTGTCAAGCAGATTTCTAATGCTTCTTCCTTCTAAAACTGGAGTTAGCTTCTCCTGGGCTTCTGCAGCATTTTAATTCTGCATCTAATGGTTTCATCCTCCAGTTATGAGAAGATAAAAATAATTTCTATCTAATGCCATCTACTGTAGCGCTGCTCTCATGTCTCTGTCCTTCTTCTACCCCTGTGGTAACTGAAGGTATAATAATGCATTTCCTCATTCCCTGGACCTGCTGTCCTGTCCCATGGCAAGCTGTCCCCACCTCCGCTCCTCTACCTGCCCCAGTCCTAGATTACAACCACATAATCAACTTAAAATACCCCCAGACTCCTCCTGGACTCTACTCAGTTTCTCAATCTGTCTTCTCCTCAAATAAGGACTCTTCCCGCTGCCTCCTGCTATGGGGGTATGGGAGCCCTCCTTCCCAAAGCCTGTCAGATGTTCTCATCTCCCTTTCCACCAAAAGCACAGAACAGAAAAAGCCAATATTGAAGGAAATGTCTTTCTTAAAAAAAGAAACCCTCAAACAAAATAGGATTGAAACAGCTTGACTTTGAACTATGAGCAACCTGGGCCTTTTATTACTTTCAATATTAATCATGTACTTACTGCCATTGCCATTAATTATGTACACTGCAGGCATACCAAGAGTCTCATTGCACTGCAAGTCCATAGGGCAAGGCAGAACATGTCCCTTTGTGCTTGCAACGTGGCTTCTGAGGAAGGTTAGCTTTCATTGTTTAGTTCAAATACTTACTATTCAGACACTGCATTTGAGACATTATTTGTCTCTCTAGTTGATACACGTTCCAAAATCAGCAGCAGAAAAGACAAGTTAAAGAACATATTAAAAGTACAGGAACCCTTGTCATCCTTTTATTATGCAAGACCCTATGTCACCATTTTATTATACCAGAAATGTTTGATCAAAGAAACATGGTTTTTTTTTCATCTCTAATTAAGAGTATGGCCAAAGCATCTACTGTAACCGCACTATCACCAAACAACAGACTTTATTTGGAAAAAGTTTGTGAGGAATGCACAATACTATCATATTATCACATTATCACATCATCAAGTAACATGGAAAAGGTCAAATAGGGTTGATGGTCAAGTAGGCTAAAATAAGTCCATGAAACGCATTACTGTGACAGCTGTGGTGACCTATCATTGCTGTGCTTGAAGAATCAGCCTAGATCAGGTTCTTTTGCTCCAGGCTGTGGGTAGTCCCTGTCCCTGCAAGCTTCCAGAGTCTTGGCCTGGCTTCTGACAAGAGGCAGTACATTTCCGAAAAAAGTGAAAAGTAAATTTCATAAATCGTGACTGGCTTTGTCATTAACCAGCAGAAAGGGCATTGCAATGCTGTATTCATCCACTGGTGCCATTTCTGAGGAAGATGACAAGGAAGAAAGCTTTATTTATTATACTGAAAGAGCTGGGATAGCAAGGGCAAGCAAAGACATAAGCCGTGATGCTACTGAATTGGCATAATGAAAAAAGCCTGGAGATATAGCAAAGATGGGATTCAGTGTGTGCCTGGTGTTATTTTAGGTACCTTAGAGTAACTCACCTGTCTCCTGATGCCTCTCTAGACATTCTTAGGTGCTGCCAGCGCATGTGGATATCTCAGGTACCCTGGGGCACCTGGACAGGCACTAGCCTCACATGTTTAAGCAACTCAATGCCACTCCAAGTCTCAGCTTCCCATACATCCACTTCTACAATGGTCTAAAGAGTGTGGCTTTTTAAGTCACAGTATATATTTAGTTATAAATCATGTAGCCCAAAGCCTATGTGTGTGACTAGTGCATCCACACAGCCCGAAGCCCCTGGATGCTATCCCGGTACAAGTTATTCAAACCAAGGCTGAACCTAGGCTCACTTATTGCTCTTGCATAAAAAAGAGGGGATACAGCTTCCTTTAGTGTAAATAAGCCCTTAGAGCACACACGTGGAAGCAGCCAGCTGACTGGCCGTTGTGCCGAATCCCCATGGGAGAAGACCCGACAAAGCACCACAAAGGTGTGGCCAGCTGAGATCCATGTTGACAGCAGACACCAGAGGCTTGCCTGCCAAACATCCCACTCAGAAGTTTGGGGCCTGACACAAATGAGAAAGCAGCGGAGAAGCAAGGACATGAGGGAAGCGCTGCAAGTGCATGATACATGAGGGATATCTATACTAATGATAGCTAGAGACTTACAAGAAAGTAGTCCTGGACCAGAACATTAAAGTTACAAGAGTCTATCTAAAGAAATCTTCCCAAACAAGAAGCTGGGGGATTAGATTTGAAATGGGATCTCATTAAGAGAAATAAAATAAAATAAATATAGTTACAGGCTTTCTTTAGAACTTGGCATTCCTCTATGTTGTAGACACTGGGGTGGCAATTTTTCAGACTATCTGTAGACTTTTGCAATATAGGTTTGTACACTTGAATGAGTCCCCATAGGTTCCCTCAAAGCCACTAGATCCAAATAGGCACATCATCTCACACTAAAGCACATTGAAAATATGGCAAATATGTGCCCTAAAAATGTCTCTTTTTCTTCCCATTGACTGAAGAGATCCTTGGCTTATTAGCTGAGATGTGAGATGATTAGGTCACGTCTACACTGTGAATATCTAATGTTTATGTAATATAAATGTTACATGAAGTGTTTGCTAATATCAACTGTACATGACACTGTTTCATCCTGTAGAGCTAATGTTACCAGTATTGCATATAGCTTTTAAGATCCTCTGCAGATATGGACAGGAATTAGTTTCTTCATCTCCTGCATTGTTTGATCTGTGAAAACTTTTTCCCTTTATATGTATTGAGACAAAACCAAGATATATTAAAGTCTTTCATAAGCCTCAAGGAAAATTAATACATGGTAGCCAGTTGCATGCCTTTTGAGGAACTTATCAAAAACTTTGGAGAGCTATATTTTAATTTTATTTCCACCCAAGTTGTCTTAAAGGAGATACTGCCTTCTGATTTCGGGGTGGGCATCTTTGCCTTCAGGGAATTTGCAGTTCATTGGGATAGGGTGTTTTTACATGGATTTCTGGTATCTCACATGAGTTCTCAGACCACCCTGCTACTGTATGTCCCATGATAAGATAATGCTACTCATTCCTTTCCCCTTTAGCGCTGACAGGAAATTCCACCTTGAATCTAAGGAAAAGCTTTCACATGAAGTTTTGATGAATACTGATACATGAGGGCAAGGCATTTCAATGCAGGTAAGTCATCATTGACATAGGAATAATATCATTTAACTAGATGTGCAATAGTGCTGAGGTCCTTGTCTACTGATTACAGAGGGAGCAAAACGAGTACCTTAATTCACCTGATGTTTACATTGTTAAAGAGAGGCATCTCGTCCTAGTGAATGAAATAACAATAATGAAATCCTTACCAGTTCACTAGCAAAAAAAACCCCAAAACAGAGACAAAAGTGTACAAAGTGAGGAACTGTAGAAAATGTGATTGGTTTCTCTGTTTCTTTAGCATCATCATCTCTTTCCCTGGAAGGGTATATGCAGGTTATTCTTCTCACCATGAAGCTGTCTCTAAAGCAGACCCCAAAATTATTATGTTTTGGTCATTTATTGCAGAAGAAAGGAAAGAAAGCAGTATTCAGTCTTCAGCAAGTCTTCAAAAACATATTTAATGACTGCTGATTAAATAACAATGGAGAGTTTCAAACAAATGACAATTTTAGAAAGTACAAATGTTCTAAAAAAACGTGAAATAAGTGTTCACTTTCAAACCACAGATGCCATTTCGATTTGCCTGTACCCCAAAGAATCAGCTGGCTCTGAGCTGCAGCCTCTGTAGCATTTCAAAAGTGCTGCCTCAAAGCCCTTACATGACAAATTTCCTAAGCATGTGGGGGTGTGTTGTACAGAACTGACTTTAAAGGGCTGCTTTACCTAATGAACTGCTTAATCCCTCAGCCAAATGGAAGATGAGATGATCAAACAGTTGGCTATATCCTAGAATCATAGAATCAAGTTACTCTTATTGGGCTCTGAATGTAGCACAGACTCTTCCCCTCCTTGTTGGTCCATGTGCTTCTTAATAAACAAAATGCAAGAAAAATTTCAAAATTAGTATTTGCATTCCAGGTGGACACAGAAACACAGACAGACTTAAGACAATGGTGGGCACTGTACACACATACATAAAGAGACCTCAGATTGGCACATTTGAAAAAACAACATTGAAAGGACTGTGCGAGTATCAGTGTAATGTCAGGTTGCTGCTTCTAAGATTGCTTGGCTTCAATTTCCAGCTTATCCATGGGTTCTCAACATGATATAGGACAAGGCTTTGAGACTCAGATGAAAAAAATATCCTGAAACCTACCTCCCATTGAGATTACTGGATGTTAGATGCCTCTGTTACTGCTCTTTCTCTTTTCCATGGCTCCTCTTCATAAAATAGGGGAAAACAGCCTTATTTCCTCAAAATGAAAATTCAAGTTTTGACCATTTACTCATTCTTATGTTCTCATTGTCCATTAACATCACACCTTAGCAACATCTGATGGGATCAAGCCATACATCTCAAAGCTTTTGGAATCTAGTTATAAAGGTCTAAAGTACAAGGACTTATCTTCCCATTAAAGAGACAGACTAATCAGTATTATTTGATAAAAAAATCATTCTCAAACCACTAATGTTCCCTCTCAGATTGCTACCCCCCAGCTTATTCTTGATCATGAATTCAAAGCTCCGGATATTTAAGATGTGTGGCACAAGCAGATGTACTTTCTTTATTACCCTTTACTTTTAATAGAGAACAAATCAATCTCATTTCTTAAAACAAAGGACAGCAAGAACCTGCTTTTACAGCTTTACACAAAGGGATCAGCCAAGGAAGGCAAGGAAACTAGTAGGGGGTTGTCTTGGTGGAGTCTCTACAAGGCAAGGGGAGGAAGGAAGAAATGCTAATGAGAATAGCAGCTCAAATAATGAATGGTGTTTACTTAATTTTTCCTGGGGAACCCAAAAAGCTCCCTGAAAAACTGCATACTGCATTCCTTCAGTCTGTTAGACAACAAACTATTGCCTTTTCAGACATTTCTTAAATATTTTGAAATCCGGCTCTCTCAGTAGGGTTTACGAGGATGTCACATTGGCATCATGCAGTTGGGGGCAAGGGGAAATTCTGGAATCAACACAGAGGAAAATCAAACTGTAGGGGAGGCTGGGAAGATGCCTGCAACAGGACTAGCCATCTTGTGAGTCTATTAAGTTCTCTCATTTTTTTTAAAAGGAGTTGCATATGTTATGAAAAGATATGGTTACAAATCCTGTCAGTTCTCTCCTACCTTTGTCCTTTCCTATTCACACATATCCCACGTCACACCTGACCTCAGTCAATGAAAAAAAATAAAGTCGGCAATTAAGCCATCTGTCTCGTCTGAGATGCTTACTGAAGGATGGAATAAACCATGCCCCTAAATACCTCAATTTCCACTACTGTAGCTCTACATGCAGAACATAGAAGCAAAAGTCATTGAGAACCAGCACACTTTATGTAAAATGCAAACTGTTCCCTATCTAAGCCATACACAGTTAATGTGTACTAGAAGGTATAAGATAATGTAAACAGACTTTTGTAGCAGCCCTTGAGTAGCCCTTCAAATGCTTTTTTTGTTCTTTTTTTCTGAACCAAAGTTTAAAAAATCCACCAGAGACGTATAAAAATAAAAGACTGTAGGCAAGAGGTACTAGAAGCAATGAACTTTACAGTGCCACAGTTAAAATATTATCAGATTACATGATGAGGTTGCATACAAAACCTCACAGTATAAAGATTGGGTCAGAAATTCTGCATAGCCACTTCCCCTATTTATAAGGTAGCAACAAGGTAAGGAAAGGACTCTTCCTTCAGCTGGAGTCATGTGAATGCTTTGGTTCCCATCTGCAGATTCAAGGAGATCTTGACATCACCACAGTTTAACCTCTAAAGCTTAGAGAAGACGCATCCCATACAGGCTGGACTATTAGCTTTTATATTAGCTTTTATCTTCTTAAAACTTTTTGAAAAGTCAGTATTCTTTCTTCTGCCGTTATAAAAATTACACTGCATATGTATTTCTATTTGTACTGTTTTGCTATATTTCTTAATATTTATTTAAAATAAATTCTTCAAAATTCAGTTGTTTCATGCCTTTTTTTTTTTCCCTCCTGCTGCTAGTTCCTGTAACTATCTCAGTTTCCAGCTCCTTGCTGAGGGTCAGCACCATGAAGAATGGTTCAGTGACTAGTTCATGTACATTGACATTACAGTTGGCTGGGTTTACTCAGATTATCCTTATGCTGCAAAAATAAATCCAGATTAAGGAAGTTTCAAGTTATTAATAAAAGCTGGATATAATTGGAAATCACTGGAATGTGTTTTCCTGCTAACATCTAAGTGTTTGGGAAAAGCAATCTAAACATGGCAGGGCAATACCTAAAATGAGCAGGGTTTCAAATAATTTTCTTTAATTACTGCCTGGAATATTTTTTTCCTGTCAGCACAAGGAAGACATTTTCCTTCAAAATATTTATTAGTATGGTTCTTTGACTTTCTTCTAAGGCTTCTGAGCCTTTTTGTTGTGTGTGCCAAGAAAAACTGGAAGAGTTCATTTTGTTAAGTAGCTGTAGAATTGCAATCTGGAAACAAAGAGGAGAGAATAAAAATGGGAAGGAAAAAAATAGCAAGAATCACAGTCAAAGTGTTTTAAAAGGATGGAGTAGCCTTAACATATAGCATAGCTGATATGTGTCAAAGCTTATAATAACTTTCCAGATTTTGTCACTAGACCAGTAAATCTTCCAAAAATTTATTTAGTGCGAAGTCCACTAACTAAGCATTGAAAAGTTGCTGCTCTGAGTACCTGGACAAGAGCAAAATGTAAATCAAGATTGATTTCAGTGCTAATGCTGATGCAGTCACATAACAACGAGCAAGACTATGGAAATTGGAATATCCTCCCAAGAATTTCGAGCACTGGGATGGAAAAGGTTTGAATTGATTCTGGGCCTAAAAGGGCTATTCATCATGATACAAGAACATTCCTTTAAAGTATGGAAATACAGAGGACATTTATCAATAAGAAGCAGCAAAGACTAAAAGACTAAACTATTTCCCCCGGTTCCCCTTCCGATGTAAAAGAAAAAGTCAGAGAAATGCTAAACACTGATGCATTGTCAGTGAAATGTGACCACTTCAAGATGGAATGCATACACCTGAGCAAAATATCTGTCATCTGCATTAAAGTCTGCTCATCACAGGCAATAGCACCTTTTTTCCAGTTAGGAAGACATCCAGGGCAGTTTTGAAGCTACTGAACATGCCTGAATAACAGTTTAATTGAAGGAGGCCCAATATGTAAATAAGAATCTGATTATCAGATATGACTGGTCTCCAGCTGCAGATTTCAGGGATCTCAATCAAGATCAGGATCCTTCTGCTGTGGGCACTGCACAGACTCATGAGGACAAATGCATTCTAATAGATGACAAATGAATAATACAAGGATAATATTCAACTCACAGATTAAAATACCTGAAGTCAGATGTCTTTCCTGAGGTACCTGGAGGTGTCTAAAGTCTCATTACAGTTCATGAATTTGCAAACTGAACACCATCTTCAATGTCACTATTCTCTTTTTATATGTGAGGAAGTTGAGCACAGAGATGAAAGAGCTCAAACTACACAATTAAAGAAAGTCCCTGCAAATGGGATCCCAAATGCAATCCCTAATTCTCTCATATTTAGAATCCAGATTATTCAAAGTAGACTTGGCAACAGAAGGAATAAATGCTTAGTTCTTCATACCTTAATTATTTTTTTCCACAACCTGAGGGCAAAAGTCCAATTTTATATTGTTCGTCTTTTCCTTATAAAACCATGCCAATTCTGGATGCAGAAATGTCTGAAACTTAGTCTGTTATTACCATGTGATGTATAATAAAACCTGGTTGGAGATTTTGAAACAAACCTTATGATCACCACTTGGATGCAGTAATTTGGAGGAACTACTCAGCCAATTCAGTAAACGAGGCAAAACATTTGTGAAAATCTATCATTAGGCATGACTTTTTTCATTCTTTGAGTTGATTATTTATTTTATTTCTGAAATGGAGGAGAGAAGGCAAACGTCCTTTGAGCCACCAATGCACTGATCATTAGAAAGGGACTATGGATGGAGGGATCACTGTCCTTTCAGAAATGCACAGGTTTAATTTCAGAAAGCCAAGTTCACCCTTCCCTTTCTTTCTTCGCTCCCCTTGTGCTTTTTTTTTTTCAACTTTTAATGAGGAAAAAATCTCTGTGTCAAGAGATGGCAGTGACTCATGCAGCAGCTGAGTGCACAACAGCGATGTCAGAGCTATTGTGCACTTCACATGGCTTCAGGGCAGGATATGACGCATATTTATTTCCAAATGGAAAATTAAAGCAAATTCTAATACCCCAAATAAGAGCAAAAACAGTTAAAATGCCCAAGTGCTTCACCTCTGTGCACCCACAGGGGGTTATTTCTGTGTCCTAGCTACTGCATTGGAGGGGAGGGATGGTGTGTACGTGGAGGGCGTCCTCTGTGATGGGAAAGGGCTGCAAACTGGAAATGGCAGGAAAGGGGGTGGTCCAAGAGTCAGAGTTGTAAGTACCACTTACAACTGCAGGTGTGTTCATGCTTATATCCTATGGACTTTGATGACAACAGCTGAGAAAGGAAAAGAGTGAAACAAAAAAATCTTCCCAGACACATACAAAACTTCGGCATGTGCCTTCAGTTTGCATTACATCTGCTCCTGTTCTCCTGTAGACCCAAAATGGGGTATTGTGGACAATTCAAACCACAGAAAGTGCCGATTCCTACACATCCACGGTGCTGTAGTCTTCCTTTTTCCATGTTTCAGGACACTAATAGGTTAGGAACTAGACAAAAAACCCAAAGTCATTCCCAGTGAGCAAACGCCTGCAAAATTCTGAAAAAAAAAAAAAAAGAAAACAAACCAAAAAACCCCCACACCACAAACCCCCCTCCCTCCTACCAGAGATCAGTTCTCTGCAATGTCTAAACTGGGGCATATGAAAACAGAGATTCTTTAAAATCTTAAAATGTTTCAACCTCAAGATTTAGAGATAAAACTCCAACTTCCCATGCCAGAGGTTTTCTAGATTTTTTTCCTTATTCCCTGACTACAGGGTTAGACAACTCACAGGGGTACAAGTTGCAATTCACAAAGCTGTGAACTGTACCAGGTCCCACTGCTGCCCTGGAGGACCACTGTCTGAGAAGGGCTGAAGGCATCATCTCTTTCTTGGGAAGATGCTCCCTGATGCAGGACAGAGGAGATAATCTCAGTGTTGTCCATAAAAATAGGGGTTCTTCACCTGGTGTGCAGGAGCCAATCAACACACTGAGTTGAGGTATTTGTCATTATTTTAATTCTGCAGAATTAGTTGTGAGGCATCTAATACAGCCAACACACCTCAGGAAACATGTTGGGTCTTTTATACAAAATGGTAACAAAGAAAAAAAAAGCACATTAAAATAACTGATTTGTCACTTGTAATTATACAACAAAAGCTCATTTGCGTGTGTCCTAATTTCTATCTGGCTTATTATACTAAGGTGGTCTTACATTTAAATATAAAAACTCCTCTTAGGGGTATAATCTTTAGTATTAAAATTATCTAATGTAATAGAGGCCATAACTTCATCCCATCAGCTACCACCATGTTACTATTTAACTTTCTATTCTGTTGGAGTTCCAACTGGAAAAATGGCCAGCTTCAAGATTAGATTGTTTTTGTTTATGGGCATTTTGGTTTAAGGACTTTCTATTCCCATTGCCATGGTTTCAGGGCAGGCCATCATCGTTGCTCAGTTTTGTGGATTTTTAGCTCTTTTTGACATCATCAACAGAAAATGATGTACCATTGTCCTGTGACAGGAAGGATTTCTCAGGCTACTTTACACTAGACCATTTCTGCTTCTCAGTATCAACACGTTATTCTCAAGTCTCTTCAACATAATAGCTAAAAGGGTGAAAATTGCTTTCAAAGATATAATAAGCACACTTGTTTCCCTAATAGCATTTCTCTATGCTGAGGCCACTCAGATACTGCCACTGTAGCATAAAACTTCAGCGCTTGTTTGCAAGTCTTTCATGCATCTTTTAATGACCTCATTAACCAAATCGAGGAGGGAAGGGAGGGTTTGGTGGGTGTGTTCTTTCAAGTCATTTTCAATATCTTATGATCAAAAGAAAATGTATGTGCAGCTGGAATTGGAAGAAAGTTACTGTGCATACGTGAAGCAGAGCAATCGGCCAGGTATTCTACTGCTTTCCCCTCCAGCCCTCTCTCTGCTGTGCCTATTGACAATTTAAAATGTCAAGCTATTATTTTTCCACAGCTCAGGAGGAATGTCACTGGTTCGATATGTTCAGGCTTCTTTCTTTGTTCTTGCAGCCCTAACGTCAGATTGTCAGCCCCGAAATTAAAAATGATTGCAGCCTGCTTTGGCGTCGGTGCCTGCTGCAACCCCACAACCGTGCTGGTGGGGATTTTTTACGAATGCCTGAGGGACTGAATCACTTCTGTCAATTGGAGAGTGAGCATAGAGTATTTTTAGGTACTTTTTAAAACCCTAAGGTGATACCAGCAGCATTTCATCCCTCAAGCTGGGAGGACTGAGCTGCAGGATCCTAAAGCTTTGAGCATCCTTTGTATCCCACATGAACTCAACCAGCCCAGCAGGCTCATAGACCTGAGTATCCCGAGCCAGCTGCCTCCAAGGACAGAGACTGGCGATGCAGAAGCAGGCGCTGTGCTAGGCTATACAGCTGCTGAAGCTCTTCCGTCTCGGGATGGTATTTACTGCAGGCATGAACTGTCATGACAGCATCTCAGTACATGTTAAACAGTGTCTCTCCCCCCGCTTCCCGCAAAGTACTTGAAAATTAGTAGCCAAATATTCGTGTAAAGCTATCCAAAACGTTTGATACATTGGATTAGTTTTGATTTACTTTATTTGTTGGTTGTAAGATATTTGGAAAATGCCTTAGCTCCTGAAGAATGGTTATGCAAGCAGAAAGAACTTGCTTCCAGTGTATTTTGCAGGTTGGATATTTTTTATTCTGCCGATAAGACACAGAGAGCAGACTTCAACTCAGAAGCTGGTCTGCTAGCTGAAGTAGGTTTAAATTGCAAAGGTAACTGGTGATCTCTGAACCATGCATTCAGTAGCACTGATGACAAGAATTAAATTTACTATGTCTCAGTCTGATATTTGGGGTCAAATTTTATGCTACTATAAACTGATATGGCTTAACTGATTGTATCGGAGCTGGGCCAGTCAGGAATGGTGGACAATCTGACCCAAATATACAGGTTTTAATGCATCCTGAGCTGATGAATTAAATTAGGAATTTGCAAAGAATCATTGGGGAGTTTCCACTATGTGAAGTATGTGTCAATGTAGACAGGCCAGAGCTATTCATCCAAAAAAAACTTAAATAAAATATTACTTCTCCACTAGAAAACAAAATGTCATCTTAACCACATGCAAAGAAAAAATGTCAATTGCTGACAGAATTTTTCACCAGAAAAAAAAAGCGCATAGATGTTTGCCTGCCTTCATCAGCTCAGTTATTCTCAGGAGCTGTGGTTCCAGGTTTCTTGTGATCTCCTGAGGATCCAGCCAAGCTACATCTTTCATAATGTTGCATTGCAGTGCCCCAGGAATAGGCAGGTCTCAGATCTCAATCTTTCAAGATTTTATTTCTATTACGGTGATGTGTGAAAGTACCAGTGTTGCCCCCTGAGATAGCTAAAATGTCAAAAAAGACAAGATGTAGAAAGTGAATATATGACAAACAGCAAGATAAAAGGAAGAGGCAGAGCAACAGCTAGAGCAAAGAGTTTGCAAACTTACTTCAATCACATGTAGCCATAAGTGCATTGTTCTGAATGATAGAAACATATTTTAATAGAAATGGAAGATCACAATCTGCTGTCCCTTCTCTCTCACCTCTATCCATTGCCTCTCGGGGATTTTTCTGTAGGCATTTCAGCAGAGCTTTCTCTCTGAAGTTTCAAAGGAAGATGAAGAGTAGTCGATAACTAAGGAGTTTTGGGAAAGAGGCCTTTTCATGGATAATGATTAGTGACTGCACCATGTAAGTAGGCAGGAAAGGATGAAAAAGCCTTAAAAAAATCAGTCAACAGTATTGAAACTGATGTGGAGCAAGCAGGGAATGTGCACTGTAATGTATATGAAAGAACCATCCAGAAAAGTCTTATTTTCCGCCAACCAACAGCTGGGGTCCTATGTAGGAGCTGATTCACTCCTGGGAAAGCAGACTCAAGTCAAATGGCTTCCTGCCTGCTGGACATGAGAAAGTGTCATGAGCATAGCATGAGCACAGCAGGAACATGGAAAAGTGCTCTGGTGATTTGCTAAGGTGTAGTGTGGTCCTACCTGTGAGGTCTTGCATTCCTGGGGGCACTGCAAGAAGAAAAATTACCTCTGCAGTCAATTCCCTGCTCACAGGGACTGTGCAGGGACATTGTCCCTAATAAGCATTGGGGAAAAGTGGACAGAGCAAGGGGAGAAGGACAAGTGCATAGTTCCGATAAGACTGATTTGACCACAGATTAAAGGCACAAAAACAGTCTTGTACATGCACTGGGTACCTGAATTCCCATCACAGTCCCTAGAGATTTACAAAATTTAGTTGCTGAAACAAGTGTGTGATGTGATCTGAGAGGCTCCAGAGCATGATGTCTGGTCTCCAGTGCCTGCTTTGGAATGATTAACAGGCCTCCTGTTCATCCTATATCATATTTATTAGCCTGCACAGATGTCTTGGACATGCTGGGACATCTCAAACTACACTATGCAACACCTATGAACCTGAGTCAAACTTGCATGTCTTTTTCTGAGCCAGACCCTACCTCAGGAACTAACCAGAGGTGAAATGTTTCTGATGCTTTGTGAACACCAGAAGCTCACATACTTGGTTTTTAATCTGCTTCTTGCTTCAAAACAACCATCAATTAATAACATTGCCTGGGAACTAAAGAAGTGTATTGTTTCACTGGGACATTAGAAACCCTCTGCAATATGCTGGTGTAGACGTACAAAAAGGCAAATTCCTGCTCTGCAGAGATAGAGAAGTTAGGGAAGAACTGGAGTGGAAAAGGGTAATTAGCTTCTAACAGGCAGGACTAGTTGAAAGATAATGCCTTGCCTTGGGCATCCAATCAGCCATTTAGAACATTTCTAGCTAGAATTAGTAGAAATATTTCATGGATAATCATCCCTTGTCATTAAGCACAGCAATAACTCTGGAGATGCTGGTGTCATTTGTCACATGAAGAGGGACGTGTAAAGGTGTGTTCGTGTCATGTACACATAACAAGTATGTACATGTGATGGTGGTTTGGGGTTTTTTATTTCTTTAATACCTTATAACTTAGGTCTTCTCACTCAAAGATTTTCAAAGGCTTTATAAAAAGGAATGATTTATTTCCATAAATTCAATAACACCAAGAATGTAGGGCCTAACTCCCAAGCCTATTTCAATCAGTGACTCTGTCCAATACCTTTTGGACATCTGTATCAGAGACAGTAAGATTTCTAGATGCAATGTCAGAAGAACAAAGATCCCCAAATCCTCATGGCTTCCATTAGAGTTCCCAAATTCCTCACTTCTAATAATTCCTCCAAACATCTGCTCAGACATATTTTTAAAAAAAACAAAACAAAAAAAAAAAGCCCAACCCTGGTCTTAAGTGACTTCTTTGATGTCATAGGGAGATCTGTGCTAGAAAATGAAGTGCTGCTAATTCTACAAAGCCATTTCCTTTAACACATCCTCCCACCTCCTCCTACCCACTCCATGTGTCTGCTTCGTCCATCTGTTTCATCTCATGAAATGCATGGATCATGAGCTCCCTGGAGCACATCCAATTTTCCTTGCCTCTGTAGTGGAACATTCACATTTTTCTGTCCTGTAGACAAGCACAAATATTGTGTAGTGAGCAGTTTGCTTTGTTTCCAATCTCAGCATGTCATATTCTGAAAACTATCCATTATTCAGAGTGCTTCATGGCTGTATTTATCAATTAATACACGGTATTATGATCTTTGACTTCGCCATTGGATGCTTTCTCAACGCACACTTCTATTGCTGGTCCTGTGTTATTTCTGTGTAACTATTGAGTTGCGCATCATTCAACCAGTGAAATTGCATCCGTATGACACTGAGGAACCAGGACCTGCATTTAAAGGTATGAGGGTTTTTGCACAGGCCTCTGAGCCTCAGCCTTCAAGTGCAATGAGCTCTTGCAATAACATTCCTACACACTGAATCCTCCCCAAGGACATCATCAATACGGGTGGCAGTGTGGTTAATTTGCAGTCGAAACTTGCCCTTCAAATTAAAATGAGCATTTGGAGGTAAAGATGATTCACTTGAGTATTCATAGAAAGCAAACAAAAGATTGGAAACAGGCAAATTAATTTCCTTTAAAAATGGAAGTAAATGTGTGTGGAATATTTAGGTATTCACCCAGCCTGGCCAAGGGCGTTATAACCTGCAATAATTAAAAGCATTTGTTTGACCTTCATGGAAGGAAAGGGCTAGGCATGCCTACAGATTTTACAGACATCAAAATCTTGCTCTAAAGTGAAATTTTAACTTATAGAATCTCAGTCCTATTGTGAACAGCCTTGGTAGTGGTGGGAGGGCATGTGCAGGTATATCAGTAATAAATTTCTCATCTTTTACTCTGGAATTTTATTTCCCTTCTTGTTCATATTGGAGTTGCTGCCAGGGTATACAGACACTGACAGCCCTGAGAGAGCAGGGCAGTGTCAGCTGAAAAACCTGAATATAGAAATTAAGATCTGTGACACTAATTTAAAAGAAAACCACAGAGTATATTTATCTTGGATCTGACCATATCGGTACTGTGAACTGAAGCTGTCTTCTGAATTTTTTAACCTGTTTTATTTCCAGCAATATTTCTGTTTTCTTTCCTTTATGTTAAGAAAGTGATCCTGTGAGTTCACTTTTAGCTAATCCAACTGATTCTGTAAGGCAAGCACTGTGCTCTGCAGCTGGTGGAAGCGCACAGGCGAGCATCATCCTCTCTCCAGACAATTCAGAAGTCACCACAGCTCAGATGAGTTCCATTATGCAGGAGCTGCAAAAGCTAATCTTATGCTCTCATTTCCCCACTCCCAGAAAAAGAAAGAAAAAATCAGGGAGGATTTTACAAGCATATGGGCCATGGGTTGTTCCAACTGTGATGACCTGATCCAGGTAGAAAACATCGAAAGTCACCTAAGCAAAGCTCAAAAGAGTCAGCACAGACCTTGCTGTTCAATGTCCAACTTCTTATTAGAAGAACAGGACCCATACAGAGAACATGATGTCAACCCCAGGCTACATCTTTCTGTGTTAATTTGTACTTATCTTTTTTCTGGATCTTCATGTATTTCCATGCATCTTAATCACATTCACTGTAAGAAATAAAGATATCCTGGGGAATCTAGTCTTTTTACTCTTATCATTGATGAATATCTACTTGTGACTTAAGAACACTTACTTTGCCAGGCATTTAATTAAAGCAGAACAAGGATCATGCTGATGTGAGCAAATACTTAGAAAAATGAGGAATTCACCATGAACTACACAAATGTGATGTGTGTCAAAGAGCAATCAATAGAAACCTAAACACAAGCAAAAAAACCCAGTGAAATGTAAATGTATAGAAAAGAAAATAAACAGATGCTTTGTTTTAGACCTTGAACCTGAAGGCCATATTCTCATGATAAATTTCTACTAACATCAGAAATAAGGTCTACTTGATTCAGTACCAGCTAGCACATATGAGTAAACAGAATTCATCTTAACCCTTTACTTTATCCCTCTGCATGTTTCCAAGTCTCTCTTTTCAGGAAATCTTGCATCGTGACCTAATAAAAGGCTATAAATTGAACTAAAAAAAAAAAAAAACCGAAGAAAAATCCAATCTCATTTACATGGACTCCATCATGCTGTTATCACAAGAACTTGGGAAAGCAGAACCTTTGGGAAAGCATACTATCGGAGTTCAAACACGGAGAGAGATATACTAGGTTAGATAGACACCTCCACACTTCTCCTTTCCCCAGATTCTGGAAACAGGGTCAGAGCAAGCAATTGGAGAAATCAGAACTCTGGAAGATAACTGCAGTAGAGAAGGACGTTCAGTATATTAAGAAGCTGATGGTGGGAAGTGCAAATCACAGATTAATCTACTGCTAAAGGAGACTTCTTGGGATTGCATGGACCCGAGGTGGGTTTGTGTTATCTGCACTTTGAACATCCAAACAAAGATGGCAGCATAAACAGATAATATAAGAACAGGACACCAGAAGATCTCCCAGCCATTGCTGAAAACTTCTTCACAAGAGCAATCACCTTCCTCACAAGAGCAAATGTAAGACATTTAGTCTCCCAAGCTGCCGAAACACCACAGGAGACAAACACAAATGATCAAGAGTCTCTTTCTTGTGATGAGAACAAGGAAATGCACCAGATGGAAATGCCCAGACAATGTTTTGGCAGGCAAACCTTATCCTACGTTATAGCAAGAGGTGAAATACACCACACAATCATCCACCCTTATTTGACTGGGACTTCTTGACTCTAGCTTCTCAATGCAATAAACCTGAAAGCATAAGCAGGACACACTACCCAGGAACCTTGGACATGTTTCAGTGTAATTAGAGCCACAAGTAAATCCTGTCCAGTGTCCCATTTCCAGCTCTCAGGTGCCTTGAAGCACAGAAACCTTGTCCATCTCAGAAAACTGGCCATTACACATCACTGACGTGGCTCTTACTCACTAAGTAACTCCTAGTTAGTAATGTTTTTTTCCAGAGTATGTACAACTTGTCTCCAGAAACTAAATGAAGTATTTTCTTAAGCTTTCTGACTACAGAAAGGTCTGGCCTGCTCTCTTTTACCTCTCAGCTCCCTTGTATCCAGGCCAGGAAGCACATTACCGGGGATCTCACCAGTGACCTCTCCTCAGAAAGAAAGTGGGGGATTTATATTCTGCCATACAATATTACCCCCTCACCCTGCAATTTGCAGCCATTTTCTCCCCTCTGAACATGAACCTTTTGTTTACACCCATTAGCCCAATTTACTGCCTGTATTATATATGTGTGTGTCATAGCATGCACTAAGAATCAAGCATTTCTATGTGGTGCTTTGTTACATTTACCTCTTGGCTGCTTTGCTTAGTAGAATAGGAACCAGGGCATTTTCCCTGATGCTCTTCAGATCACAGCTCCATGATGTATGGTCTCATGGTAACACACTTGTGCACCTCAGGATATAGTTCTGTGGGAGCAAGTGAGAAAAGAATGCCTGTAGCTAATGACAAAACCCCCACAATTTTGGATTATGGAAAATGTTCCCATGCTAATGTTAAATGCAGGTTTTCTGCTTTTCTCTAGGCTGGAGCTCTGGCAGGAACTCATTTGTAGTGAGTCCAAGTGAAGTTAGGAAGCTGACAGAGGTATGGAAATTGAGTTTATAATGAACTGAGGACCATGAATTGTCCCAGATCATGGAACAGGTAAGTAGGATAAAAAGTTCAAAGAAAGTTTGTGGGAAGATTAAGCATATTGAGTTTATTTAGGCAGGAAAAGGAAAAAGAGCACAGGTGTGCCTGTGGCCTCTCATGTAATCCAGTGCAAGGTGCAACCCAACTGATGTCCAACAGCAAAGACTTAAATTGGCTAACAGGAAAACCCCTCTGCAAATTGCCGCTAACAGGCTGTCTGCAGTTACAGAATTCCTTTCTTAGTAGGTTATTAAGAATAGATTAGGCAAATCAGCTGCTCTTTTCATGTCATCTTTTTGAGGGAATATGGACTATACTAGGGACAGGGCATTCATCTGCCCTCAAAGTAGTCACACCAGGCTCTCTAGTAGTCAGTGGAGAGAGACTGACACATAAGGCAATGAACACTATCCACATGAAAGGCTGAAAACATTGTTCCCTGGCATCACTTATTTATGCCCTTCAGATGCAAGAGTCATGAAGGTGGTCGGCTCTAACCTAGAGATCCACCATTTAGGTACTTAAACTGGAGCAGATGCCTCCCACCCAGTATGCCCGGTACCCTTTCCTTGCCTTTCTGCTCTTCCTTGACACTGGCTTCTCTCTGAATAATCTTTGTCCTCTTATTCCCTGCTTTGTGATCCTGCTAACTGCAATACAGAGCATTGTCCCACTTTTAGTGCCACCTTGGCCCTCACAGCATGCGTCCTTTCCAACCCTCTCCAAATCCCGTCATGCCAATGAGAATTAAATTGATTAGTGAGTCATTTGCTTCATAAAACATTTGGTTGAAAAGCAAGATGAATATGGGGAATCCTGGTGGAATTATATATG
The DNA here is from genome assembly GCA_013400135.1 of Rhinoptilus africanus. Taxonomy (NCBI): domain Eukaryota; kingdom Metazoa; phylum Chordata; class Aves; order Charadriiformes; family Glareolidae; genus Rhinoptilus; species Rhinoptilus africanus. The sequence continues at coordinate 417,802 of VXBO01015205.1, forward strand.
TCTCAACGAAAGTTAACATTTCAATGAGTAAGTTTCATCTACATTGATTTAGGTTTTTTCCTTTCTCTGATTCTTCTGTACAAATCAAAGTGTGTACATGGAACAGAGATAAAAATTCATCTCATTTCATTTACATATTAATTTCTCACCTTAGGTTCCCTTTTTAGTTAGTGAAAATAGGCCAGGAAAATTAATGCTTTTTCTACCTCAGACATCTGTATTATCTCTCTGTATAAGGGCCTACTTCCCAAATCTCATATCAGGGCTTATTTCCCAAATCAGGAAAGTTCTCTGGATATTTATACTTCCATGCTTTTTCAAAGCCACACTTCAACTGAACTGAAGTCTTATTGATATCAGCTGTAGGAACTTATTCATAAGCCAAATTATTTCACTTTCTGCCTTCCCAATCAAGACCTGTAAAGTAATGGCAATAAAAACATTTAGAGTGTCACCATTAGGTTTCAAAGTTATCAGTGTCTGGAAACCGTGCACCGTTATCACAGCACTTCAAAGATAACTTTCCATTGATTGAGAGACCTTCTGGAGAACTGCCCATGTAAGAGGGAAATTGATTCAAGATTTGTGCTCAGCAATCCATCTGATTATCCATTTATCTAAAAATTTAGATGTCCCTACTACCTGATTATCTGTATAATCCAGATTTTCTATCATGCTGCTTCAACAACATAAAGAAAACTAATCTCATTGAAGCTGGAGGACCCTTCTCAGCTAACTGTCCTTTTAACATTGCAATATTCGAGCAGGTTTTCAGTAAAACCATAGATGTGTCTCATATGGATCTTTGACAGCCAGAGAGGAAGGATTGTGTATAACATTGGGCAATCTATGGAAACAAGATCTACACAGATATTAAAAAAAAAAAAAAAAAATTTTAAAAAATTTAAAATAATCACAATATATTCAAATAGTGCAACCCAGGACATTAATCAGTACATCAGCGGGACTATTTTGATCACACATATTTCTGCATGGACTCACAGAGGTAATTTCTAACCACCAAAATGAATGGAAATGCTGAAAACCTCTGCAGACAATATAGAAGAGGAATAGGTGATACAGCTATTGCGCTGGCAGGACATCTGTCATAGACCTCTTTGGTCCTATTCTGCACTGCTTGGCACAATGTAATGCCTTAAAACCCACTGATACCTTCCCAAAAATTTAAAAGCATCACAAAATATGATCATGTCACAATATGATACTTTTAGACAGTAGCATAACAAAACATTTAAGGGGTACGAGCCAGCAGTAGACTCTACCAGTCTTAATCAAATGAGCACAACTCAGTGCTCACAGGCTCTGGTCCCTACACATTGGAGGCATTTCTGTGCTTTTTAAGTAAGAAATAGGTATGCTTGGATAAAGCCATGTTGTGGTAGGGTTTCTTTGACATTTTCTTCCTGCACATATACAAAAACTGGAGGGCTACTGCAGAAGAAACTGTCTGTGGATGGTTCCACTGAAGTTCAATTCTTGAATTTTGCATTTGTATAATTGATTATAAAACTTCATAATTCATGCTAAGTTGGTTATTTAAAGATGTCATCCAATCAGAGAATTAAAAAAAAAAAATAAGTGCAATGCATTTAACTACCTAAGATAGGGTGAATTACAATCAAATATACAATTAATATATGAGTAAACCTCATGCAAGCTGAAAATAAGATGTACATATTTAAGGCATGATAATTAACCATTGGAACAAATTACTGAGGCTTATGGTAAATTCTTTTTCATTTGGGAGTTGCTAAATCAAGACTAAATATCTTTCCAAAAAGATATGTTCAGCTTGAAGCCATTAGGTGAGAAGCAGAATTATTGATGAAAATCCATATTCACTATTTTTCAGAAAGCCCAATTAAATGTTCATTATAATCTTCCCTGCTTTAATAAGGATTAGTTTATTTGGATGTCACTTTAGAATACGAAGCAACATGAAAATAACCACAAATATCATAAAAAAGCTACTATTTTAATATAATATGCACTTATATGATCAAACTACCATTTTACAGTTTATAGGCACCTTTTGAATTACTGAAGTGACACAGCCTGACACCACTTGAAAAAAAATATGCCATTAAGGTAATTTTCATGTACTGAAAAAGAAACTTTGACATTTCTTCTTGCAAAGTATTTTGAGATTGTTTTCAAACCAATTTCATCATAAAATTGTGAAATTTCAGTTAAGGTGGATCTTCCATGTTCATTTTCTATGACTAAGCTTTAAATATGTTGTGGTATATAAGGATAATAATAAAGTAGGTAATACAAACACTAAACAGCATTTGGAAACCTGACCTTGGCTACACTTAAGGCATTTGTACTTACGTGAGCTATATATTCCTATCAGGTATTGATATTACATTGACTTCTTTTTTACATACTAGCTTTAAAAGAATAGGAACTAGCTTTTCGTCTTTGTCTTATCCCTTTCTTAGTTGTCAAGCTATTAAAGAAAGAGAAAAAGTCGTAAGTAAGAGAACTAAAAGGCTGTAAGTGCAATGAAATAGTGAAGGCACAAGATGGCAAAGAGTAAAGATGTTTGATGAAAGGACTAGAGAAAGGACAGACTCTGGAAAGCATAAATATTCCACAAAAGCAGCAATAGTGTTGTAGCTGGGCTCTGTGAAGGTAAGGAGGGAATAAGATTTCACTGGAGAGGTATTAACTTCCCACTGGACACACTGGGGTAGCCTGAACTGCACGGAGACGGAGGAAAGTTGAGAGGCAAATTCCTATAGAAACCAGAAAATTTTCCTTCATACGATAAATATCTTGCCTGCCTCAAGATAATTCCTTCATGCTGCAGTTGTTTCCAACCCAGCCAACTTTACCCCTGATTTCCAGCCCTGAACTGCTCGGGAGTTTTACAGTTTCTACTACACTAATGCCAATTAGTGAGCTACTACTGGTGCTCACCTCTGCCAAAGTTGTCTTATTTATTTACCTTCCAGTGGGCTTAAAATTGCATGGCTAGCTTGTGATACAATTTTACTTGATAGGGGGGAGAAAAAAAAATTAATTCCACTGTTTAGTTCTGCCCAGAACAAACAGATGTAGGAGCGCTCCCAGAGCATATGGGTTAAATTAGTGCCTGCTGTGTCCCAGCACCGGCATTTGTCTGATTTAGTGACACTTGTTTTAAACAGGCAGAGGGGGGTCCAGGCAGCTCTGGAGGAGGTTTTCAGCTGGATTCATCCTTAAACAGTGGTCTAATAAAATTCCACTTTCACATTCAGTCTGTGCTGCGCTGCCACCAACTTTGGGTCACCATAGGAGGCATCCCCTGAGACAAATTGTGCAGGTCACAAACTAGCTGCACAATGTCCTTTTGATGATAAAATACTAAGCAGAGCTGACATTTAAATTAGCATCCCTGCATGTTTTCCAGCTAGATAATGATATGGGTAGGACAGCCAACACCTGTGGCACCAGGAGGGATCCAATTCTCGGGGAGCCATGACCAAAGGTTTGTCATTGTCCCAAACCATTTATGTTGCAACTGATTGAAAATAGGCTCAGGCAGTCAGAATCTGGCTGCCCTGGGATGTGCTTTGGGTTTACAAGCCTTGGTTTTATTCTTTGAGCCTCGTCCCTCCTGGGACTTGGTTGGCTTCATGGCAGTGAGGTCTTCGCGCTGGCCCTAATACCCAGGAAAAAGAGGGACGAAAAGAGGAGAGAGCAAATAAACAAACACACAAAATCTTTATGTTTACAGAGCACAGGAGAATAACTAAAAGAAAAGGTCACTACAAGGGCAAAGAGCGATAATTTCTGAGCATTGGCTTTTAGCAGTGCCTTCCTTACCGAAATGGCTCCCCTTCCCCTTTGCATCAGTCAGAGCCAGGGTCTATTTGAGATCTGAAAGCCAGGGCTTCCTCGTGCCATAAATGGTAAAATCAACACCACTATAAAGGAATTCTTTTTCCCCAAGCAGTTTTTTAATAGATTAGGCTAGGTATTGGAGAAGCGGCAGAGTCTAATTAGAGAGACCGGCCCTGCATAACCCCAGCATCTGCCCGTGCCTGTCCGAGCACCGCAGGTGGATGATCTGCCCGGCCTTCTGCAAGGTGAGGTATCAAGGAAGGGTTATGGAGCTTCACACTGCATCAATTTAAATATGTTACGAGGTACAGGAACTGCCTCGCCTTCTCCTAGCACAGTGTTGCTCATAAATATTATTAGGTATCAAGTGGGACTAAATGAATTGGCACAAATCAGCCAACTTTACCACACTCCAGCATCTATCCTGTAAAGAGGTGCCTGACCCTTCACCGCTGCCTGATTTAATTTGGAGCATATTGATGTTATTTATGGCCTAGCAGCTTTAACCCTCATCAGACACTAAAAAAAGAATACCCATACAGAGTTTCACGTTTCAGCTTCCACTGGCTGTAAATCAGCTTGTTCAGTGAGTCAGGAAATCTCCCAGAGATTGTTTCTGACTGCAAGGAATCGCCTTGCAGTCCCCAGTAAACAAGGGGTGCCATTTGGAAAGGAGCCTTTCAGGGCCATCTGCGGGCAAGCCAAAAGGATTTATTTTTCTTTATTCAAAACTGCATTTTGCATCTTTCTGGCTGCCGTTTCACTGATCCTTCCCTCCGGCAAACCCCTGAAGCTGAAAACCTGCTTAGCCTTTTTCTGCAACGAGCGGGGAGACGGCGGCAGCTGTCCAGTTTGAGAGAAAATGCAGATTTCAGTCAACTCAAAGCAAGGATGAAAAGTGGAAAATTCTGTCGCCAGCGAATACAACCTGGCACCGGGGAATGCACATGAACATCAAAGTCAGATGGGTCAAAGCACCCAGCTCTGAGCCAATTATCATATTTTCTTAGATATAAATCACACTCCAGACAGCCCAATTCCCTTTAAAAGTAATGACACTTGAAAGTGTGTCCTTGGATAATCCGTGCCCACGCTGCATTAAGGCAGGCAGAGGGTTTTAGTTCTCAGGGAGAAAGCTGCAGGGTGGCTGTGTCACCCACCGCTCTGTGTGTCTGTAACTCCTGATGCTGCTGAATCATAGATTTCATTTCACCAGGTTAGACACGTAAAAATATGTTCCTTTCCCTACAATAGCACAGTGCCTGGTATTTGAATATCATTATGCTGATTTAGCATCCTGACTCTAAGCTGCTCCATGGCAGATTTAGTAAATATAGCAAAACTAAAAGAAGACTGTAATAAACCATTAAGTACAAATCAAATAGCTTGGTTAATCACTGTAAAAGTGCAGTTTTATACAGCTGTCTGCTTCCTTGGATTGCACTGGAATAAATCTGCAGTGGCAGATTTGACCCTTTGCTTCTGTGCTTCAGTTCCCTGCCTGTAAAAAACCCCAGTATAATGTGTTTCCCCAAGGCATAGAACTGTAGCAAAGATACCTAAACTTAAAATGGTGATTCTTACATATTAGGTTGATAACATGCTACTCAGAAACCAGAAGAATGTAAAGAGCTGCCAAAAGAAAAACAAATTAAAAAAAAAAAAAATTACACCACCTCACAACTTGGGCTTCAAGAAATGCTGCTGTTGAGCTAGGTCTGGATATGCATTGGAAGGCAGGCCAAAGCATGACATGTTATTTTAATTAAATGAAAGCAATTGGTTCTCTCTGCTCAGAATAGATAGTGGGGAATTTTACAGTTAGTCCTAAATAGGAGGCTACTGTGGGACACAACCCTGCACCTAGAATTGCATTAGCACAGCAGAGAGGCGTCTGGTTCAGCCCTGGTCTTACCAAGGGGGCCTGGTGCCTTCGCTTCATTTGAGAGTTGATGCTGCAGATGTAAGAAATGAAGCAAATGTCTGCTCCTCTTTCTGCATTTCAGGTTTGATATCATGGCAGAAGATTCCAGACAAGGCAGACACAGCTGTAAGGTACCGGTGCAGTAAGGTGGGGAAGGAGCAAGAGGAACTGGTAGTATGGAAAGGGAACTGGGATGATTCTTCCAAATCTTCTCTGGAGAGTGAACTCAGTAAAATGTTTGTGGGAGAAAATCTTGCACAGAAAGTCGGCACGAAGTCATGGAGTATGCTGGTGATACAAAGCTGGAGAGCGGCATGAATACAAAGAGAACTGGAAAAATCACACAGGAATAACCACATGCCTTTGAAGCTTGTCAAAATAATAAAAAAAGGATTATGCTCTGTAGCACAAAATGATGTCATGCATCTCAGGATGAAAAATGGGGATTTCTGTTCTATGGTGTGAGTTAGAAAGGTGTGAGTCACTCCTGGACTGAGACACCAGCCAGATGCAGCCATGGAAGGGGCAAATGTGACCTGCAGCTATATCACCATCGGTGACCGCTGAGCCTTTGCCTGGTGTGCTTAGGATGATTCAGGTTGTGCGTGTTAAAGAAAGAGGAAATTCTACAGGCAAAAGTGCAGAAAATATACTCCAGGAATAGATAGGATATTCTATTTCATGCAAGAAAAAACAAAATAAAATAGGCAACCACTTCTTCTCTTTAGTCTATCAAAAGAGAGTCTGAAAGGGATGAAATTGCAAATATCTCCCTGAGGATAAACAGCAGGGGGTAGAAAAGAACTACTTAAGTAAAAGGACAGGGCTAGAAAAAGAGAAAGTAGGTGTAAACTGCCCAGAAATAAATCCAGTCTGAAAATTAGAGGGAAAGGCTTCGACCAGCCAGAGCGGTGAGGTGCAGAAGCAGAATTCAGTCAGGCAAACAGGGAAGAAACCCCAGCTGCTTTTAACAAAGAGCTTGGTGGATAATGGAAAGAATGAAACAGGGAGGGTGCACATCCATTTTTAAAGGGTGAAGAAAGGAGAAAGGGGAAAGAAGGGGAAAGGGGGAAGGGGAAAAGGNGGAGCTGGGGTAACTTCAGTTCTCAGAAAACTGAAAATATAAACACTCTTCTCCTTAAATAGTCAAACAGTTTGTAAATAATAATCCAATAATCTTCCTGGCAAATAACAAAGAAATGAGTGTCAGCCAATACAGATTTGTTAAGAAGAAATCTTATAACGCAAATATAATCTTTCATTGTATCAGGTTAACAGGCCTGTGAAGAAGGGAGTAACAATAGATGTCTTTTTTACTTAAGACTTCCATCAATACCTTGAATGAAGCCCTCATAAATAAGTGATGGAAGCAAATTCAGCAAGAAACAATTGAAGAACTGGTGCAAAACCAGTTGAATAGTCAGACACAGAAAGAACTTGTCAAAGGTTTGCTCTTAAAGTGATGTATTGAGCAGTTTTCCACAGGGTTTCTAGTGGGTCCTGCAGTCTTCAGTGTTCTCATCAGTGGCTACCTGTCCCATTTTATAGCTATTGCAAGAGTGGAAAAACTCCTTTGTGAGATGAACAAGTATGAGAAAATCAGTGTGGACAAGTGCAAAATAATAACCCTCAGCAAAAATCAAGCTAGACAGAGGATGAGATCCAACTGCTTAAACCATTGCTCCTCAGCACAGTGTCTGGCAGATCCAACCAGAACACAAGTTAAACATCCTGGTGCTGCTAAAAAAAAGAAACACCATACTGGACCCTATGAAATGAGACACAAATACTTGGGCTCTTCTTAACAGTTGGAAGTGTCTTGATTCTCTAGATGAGTGACATACTGAAAGATGTAGGCTAAATGTAGACAAATGGAACCAGAAGAACCTATCGAGGTTTACAGATCATGTTCCCTGGGAGAGGGGTTGACAGATCTGAAGCTGTTCGTACTAATGAGGAGAGGAGAGGAAGAGAGAGAGAGAGAAACGGCAAAAAAAAAAGCTGCTACAAAGAGGATAATCTGTTCTTGATGTCTCTGACAGAAGAGTGAGAATGTCTTAGATTATATCGAAAAATACAGAATAGGCATTAGGATATATAGTCTAATGATAAGTGAAGCATTTTAATTCATTATGTGGATAAGGTGTGAAATGTCTCTTACCTTGGTGATAATTAAAGAGAGACCAGAAAAATTAATGCCAGGAACAACATGAGAGTGGTATGACAAGAAAAACAGCTTCCCAAAGTTCCTCTTTTCCTCTGTTTTCTAGGTTCTTGTGAAAAGGTCTGTGCAATACAACTTCTTGATTGGATGGGCAACTAGACTTGAGGTCCAAAAGCCAAAGTTCAATTTGACATTTACACACGTCATTCATACATAGCCCTTACATATGTTGCCCTGAACTAATGTGGCCTATTATTCTTGCAGGAGTATGCAACTCCTGTTCTGAATCCACAAGTGGGGCTTTTATGGATTTTGGTAGGATTAATCAGAACTGTTTATTCTTCAGCACTTTATTGTGATGATGATGCATCAGAAGGAAGTACTTGTCAAAGTATTGTGGTATTACAGAAAAATAACTGGCGTATCTCTTGGCTTTTTAAATTTTCCCTGAGGAACATTTGGAACGTTTAGCAGTATGAAGATATTTATTTCTTTGGTACAACTTAGTTTCCAAGTCAACAGGTAGTTTCTGGAGACTAGGACAAACCAGAAGTTTTGTTTGGGTTTTTTTTTTTTCCTCCCAGACCAATCTCAACCATCTTAAGAATGGAAATACGCAGATAAATGAGTCACTATACATAATTTAGAACATTTGCTTTAACACTGATGAATTCCAGGCTCATTTTTTTTCTCTCCTTCTGACTGAATGCTGATTATCTGACCTTTCTCATGTGAACGGGTTGTGATAGCTTTTGACCTGCCACAGTAAGAGAGGATTTATCTGAGCACAGCTGCCTACAGTCTTGTACCTGTGCCCCACTACCCCGCTCACTGGTATCAGAGGTTCCCTCTTTGCAGCAATTTTGCCTGCAACAGCACTCTTTTGACTATGGGGCTGGTTTTGCAATAATCTAGTGCACCTCTGATTATCAAACTTTCAGAAAGATGACAAATGCCATCTGACTCCCTGCTGTCTCCGTAGTCCTGTACCAGCAGGCGAAAGGCCCTTTTCAGAGCCTGCCATGTGAAGGGAAGGATTTGAAGCATCTTCTCCCTATTTACCTAATTCCCTTCCATCACCTCCCCCTCAAATGCAATTCTCCAGTATAATCTAAACAATGAAACTGAAACAAACAGCTTCACAGTATGACTATAACCTATTTAAGTCATTTTAAAGCCAGCAGATGTTTTATAGCCTAAGATTTTCAGCGCTGTGTTTTTACAGACCTCTGCTACTCGGCAGGAGGCTCAAAGTAGGCCAGGGACTGCAGACAATTAAAACTTAAAACGTTTCATTACCAGTCACCAGGTCTCCAGGTCACTCTGATGCTTAAATGCACCTTCTGTCACTATTCACTCAGGACAGGTCAAACTGTGATGGACTCTACTCAAAGCCCTCAGAGCCAGCCAGCTGTGGCCTGCTGCCAATGGTCACTTTTTTCAAGAAGACAAAAAGAAACTACCTCTTTCCTTCAGTGACCTGTGGATCTGGTAAAACTTAGTACTGAGTCCATTCTGTGTACCAGATCTGAGAGATGTTCCAGAAACTTGCTTCTCTTCAGTGCCTATATGGACCTACCAGTAATGCTGTGAGCGTCAGTGGGGTTTTGGGCCATATAGTCCACATAATTTCACAGGTTTCACCTGAATCCACTTTGTCTTTCTAGCATTTCACCTGTTACAAGTTGCAGCACCAACTTTCAGGGCCTCTCCTGGCATTTCATGATGTCTCGGCACCTCTTATAGGGAAATTTTCAGGCTTGATGAAGGATCTCTTGATGAGGCTCAGGTCAAGCATTACTGAAGGGAGGACTGACTCATCCCAATCCTTTCCCCTGGTGTTGGTGTGCCACAGACGACACAGTTTGTCTTGCCAGTGTAGGATGATTTCCTGATTCTGAATGAAGTGAAATAAGGAACAGCTTCCCCACCCAAACTCAAAATGGAGAGGAAGAGAACCAGTCTCTTGGCTAAAAAGCTTTTTATTTCCCTCATTTTTCCCATAACTGTTACTCTGTTGAGCATCCCTTTTATTTATCTTTGTTGTTGCTTCACTGCAGCATTACAAATTACTGTTACCACATCCTGGCTCATGAATTTCTGTATGTGTTTTGCTGATTTTCTGCAAGTGAAAGAGTTGGTATAAGACAACTAACCATATATGTGTTGTTAAAAATAAAGCTGAACTACTACACATAGCTATGAATCCTAGAGCAAATTTCCACCAATATTGTTAAGTTTGGGGACATAAGAGATTTAATTGTTTTTTTCTGCTGTTTTTAGCCTTCCTCAGATCATCAGAGATCAGCCACGGCTGGAGACAGAGGATGAGCCCAACCTACTGCTGTTTTTCTAGAACTGAGATCCAGTACGTACCTGTTTTGTCTTTCTCAGCACAAATCTGCATTAAATGACTGCTGAGTTTGGAGACTGGAATATATTTTCTCCACCTTCTGTTGACCTGGATCATCTGTATGGGTTTTCTTTTTTTTCTTCCTTGAATTTTTGCTCAATTAATTACCTCCAGGGTCTTTAGGATCCTCTTTTATGATTCCAGGACATAGCTAGGTGTTGATCTCCCCCATACACTTGGTCAGGTAAACTAAAGTTGAAGCCTGAGATCTAAAGTTTACTGCAGAGGACTAGGAATTGGTTAGTGACCTATGATGGGAGATCTGGTTATAAGATTGACATTTTTGCTCCATAAAACATTTGCTGTGATTACATGGGATGGATTCAATGGCCAAAACGTCCTTTCAAACCCTACAGTCTTTATTGTCCTTTAACCAATTCATGGTATCAACATTTGTGTCAACTGGTAAATGTAGGACATAGTTCTCAGGCTAAACTTCTTTGGGAAATTTACTTTCTTAATGTTATATTGGAAAATTGTGATACCAACTACCATGAACGCTAGAATATGCTCTCTCAGGTGGGGTTACTACCAAGATCTGCAGTGCAGATGTGTGTAACTGTGGAAATAAAAGGAAGGAACAAAATGAACCTTCTATTCTGATCTGTTCTGGGCAGTTTAAGCGCTACCAACATCTAATTTTTCCATTCTTGTCATCACAGAATCAGCAAATGGTTGAGGCTGGAAGGGACCTCTGGAAGTCATCTTGTCCAACCCCCTTGCTCAAGCGGAACCACCCAGAGGCAGTTGCCCATCATTTCAGGGGTATTTTCTGATATAGTGGCCTCTGGCTTTAGGAGTTTTAAGAGGGATATGCAATGAATCTGGTGCATGTAGGAGTTCATCCAGATCAAGGTCATCATACAATGATCTGCAAATCAGTTTCCAGAGTTCAAGCACATGCAAAGCACCAACTGACGTTAACTTCAAAATGTAGGTAGAGGAACAAAAGCCTATTTTGAATGCTATACTGGCTTTAGTATGTTGCCCACACTCAGAGAACACCAAAGTAATCCCTTTCGGTTGCCATGTCATGTTTAATGTAAATACCAAATACTACTCATTTCAGTATTTGCTAGTACTCTGCAGCTGTCTAAATCTGTAATGTTACGTTCTAAACCAACTGATTCAGAATTTATGAGTAGGTTTTTAGTAATAATCTGCCAAGTGTGAAATGATTGCATTGGTTGTTTAAATGAAAAAGAAGGAGCCACTATTGTGACTCTATTCTTCATGCTTTAACTCAGCCTCCTGTGCTGCCTTTTCAATAGAGGAATGGCGCACATAATGGAGTGCAAAGAGCAGTGATGCTGTCTGTAATTTCTCCCCCAGGCTCCTCCCTGGTATTTGGATTTCAGTCCCCTGGTTTAAAAAGGTCACTTAGCAAAAAGAGAATGCCACATTATTCATTCCTCCCCGCCTCCCTGCCCCATTCTGTCTCTCCTCCTTTTGGAGAAAAATGCAGAAAATAGCAGCCAATGTTGGTTTAAAAACAGTGCCTGAAACTAAAGTGGAACTATTGACTCTTGGTTTTCATTCTTTGAGGTGTTGTCTTGTGTTGGGGGAAGATTATTCCTAAAAGCAGCTATTTTCACCCCAGCCCTCCTAGCCCTTTCCCAGGCATTTTCTGTATGCTGCTGTACTCAACCCTGTGCACAATGGCTCTTGCACGAGGGCAAGAGTCACTAGGAGCCCTAATATTTGCCAACTGAACTTACCATGGTCCACTGTCAAAATAATTTCTTTTGATATGGTCCTTAGTTTCCAGCCCATTCTAGGACCCAACTGGTGGTGACTGGTTCATGTCCACACTGTTCACAGTAGTACCATCTGGAGTAGACTGTCTATGTCCTATATCTAGGATCTCTTCTGAGCCCTGTGGGGTGTGCTGTACTGCTGATCCATAATTACTATATGTCTCTCATCTCAAAGTGCCCAAAATAAATGGAAGTCTGGGTTCACAGTGGGGATTTCATAGCATGACATCAGTCAAGATTGCATGTTCCCGCTCCGGGACAAGACAGGAGCACATTTATGGAGAGGGAACAAGTCCATGCTGGGATAGTGGTGGAAGACTGCCTAGGGCAGAAGGAGCCAAACTGACGTGATCTGTGCCTACACTGCATGTGTGGTAGTCACAGGATTTTAAACTCATTCTTAAATAATGTTTCAGTTATATATACTGCAGTCAGGAGATACAGGAGAGAGAAAAACCTATTTTCCTGCTATTATTTATACTCAGTACTTGCTAACAACAGAATTAGCACATGCATATTACTAAAAGCCAACGTATCTATGGCAGTACATCAAAATAATTTTATTCATCTGGTCATATTGTGTTATTTAAGTATCTTTTAGCAACCAGTATCATTCAGTGAGCAAGGATGCTTGTAGTTTAAGCCAGTTTCATTATTTCTTTGCCGTACAGTCTAAGCTCTAATATGCTCACTCAGAGAGACTCTGGTTGGAGATAAATCAGGAAATGCTTCCAGAAAAAACTGTCATTTCTGCTTTCTTGTCATTGGTTCTTTATTGTAATCCTTATTTGTTGCAGTTCCCTGCAGCAATTTCTTTACTGGGATTGCTTTCTGGTGAACTTTTTCCAATGAACTTCAGCTGCCACAGAAATCCCTCATCATATTTGCATTCCTGCATCATCTGCGCTCTTCTCTCCCAGAGCTGCTGGAAGAGTGAGGGTGCTAAATTTTGCCTGGTTTTGGTCCATGCTTGTTCTCTTGTCTGTACAGTGCAGGGAAATGCACAAATTTTACATTCCTGACAAATAACGTGGTGCACAGTCCAAAGCCTGTTCACCTAGTATAAAGTGTTATCAGTTTTAATGGACCTTTTCCTTATTCCACAGAGAAACAGCTCTGATCTTCGCTAGTGCTGACTTCAGTGGAAATAAATTGATGTGCGACAGCAGAGGATCTAAATTTTAAATAAAATGGTTTGTGAACAGGACACTGCCTCTGTCTACTACATATAACTTGAACACAATGTTGTCAGTGCCTTGTAGCTGCTGTCTCCAGAAGCAAAAAGGAGAGCTGCACTGCTACCATGATGGACAAACAAGGGGTAGGTGGTGAATATGCCAAGACAGGTCAGATGGATACTGCTCCAGCACTTATATCCGCAGCAGTTGTGGCTGTTCCTTCGGAGCAATAGGTGCATATAACCTGCCTTTTCAGACTGGGTTTTAGGTTGAAGGGAAGTCAGCCTTTTCATGAGTAGAGATCTTTTAAGCTGATCTGGTGTATGAGAAACATACCTCCAAAGAATGATTCATCTTTAAGGGTCCAATTCCACGATCGCTTTATTCCTCCAAAGGCACTGGTCCTGGGGAAAAGGTTGTTTCAACAGCCCTCTGCCTCGACCAGTTATTCCTTTCTTTTTCTTTTCGTCATTGCTAGATTTAATTTACCTGCTCAGTGTCTAAGAAATTGAGCTGGCTGAAACCAAACTAAAAAAAAACCTGAGAAAATCACAAAACCCAAAAACACCAGGAGTAATTCTTTGCCAGCTCAATGCCCTGTCCAGATTCCTCATGAAAATAAGCTTTAGCACAAGGGATTGGGCAGGATCATACAGCCAAAGAGCGGGGGGAATAGGATGGCTTATTTTCTGCAACAGGGGTGACTGATGTATTAAGAAGACTGTAAAAGAGCATCCTAGAGCAGATACGATAAATCCCCCACTGGAAACATTTTTTCTTTAACGACTACAGAGAAAGCCCACACAGACTGTTTCAGCTTGAACAATTAAATCTTCAATGCCTATAATGAGGTGAAATGGATCCCACACATGAGAAAGGAGATTTCCAGGGCACAGAAGCACATACACAATCAGAGCTGTGCAAAGCCACTGCTTCAGATTGCATGTAACGCAGAAAACTAAACCAACTGATCCCCTTCATTTTGTTTCATAATTCTGGGGTTTGGACCAGCCAGAACTAGCGAGCCTCCTCCTGAACATAAAATAACCCTTATAATTCCAACAGCTCCAGTTGTGAGTTATGGAGCGCTCAGAACACGATGTGCTCCTGTTCAGATCTATGAAAAAGTTGGTGTGAAAGGATAGGCTACATTAGTGTGGCAGGAAACCAGACAGAAATAGGCCAATTATTTAAAAAAAAAAAAGAACCAAACTTTTTTCTCATGAGTTTTCCCTTTCTCGCTGGACTTTATGTAAGGAGCCGCTCACTCTGAACCAGAGGCAAAGATCAGCCTGCCAGAAGACCTTCTGCCTGCTAAGTCCACGGAGATGCAGGAGAGACATCACCAGAATAGCAATGATATTGCTATAAAGGCTTTCAGCTTTTCCTTCTGAAGTAAAAGCCTGCTTGCTTTTTGAGGCCAGCAGAAAAGTACAGAAGCATTTTGAGGGTCTTGTGTGAACAAGCAGAGGCCAGAAACTTCGGCATCAGCAAAGAGGACTCCTAAGAGATCTGACAGACGTTCAGAGTCCAGAAATACAACTCCCTCTCCCCATCCCCCCGATAGAGAGTCTCATGGGTGCTAACATGGGGATATAACTAGCAACTGGTGTAGCAGCCTATTCGATAATTTAGAGGGTTAAATCTGCCAAAGAATTTAGTGATCTCAGTGGGGAGAAAGGATAGCAGAGGTAGGAGAGGCAGACATAAATCCAAAGATGTGCCCCAAACTCAGGCTATAACTGAGCTGTTTAACTGCAACAGATTACAATATGCATTTTTCTGTGGGTTACACTATGTTCAGACGCTGATTCAGAGGTTGCTCCATTACCTGTGAAACCTTGGTGACCACTCAGGCTTCAACATCCTGAACATGAATCCAAGTCCATAGACACACATCTCGCCTCTCAGCCCTGACCCAGTATGGGTTCACAGGGACCACAGCACATACAAAATGCACAGAGCAAGGGAACAGACCCTCAGCAATTTCCTTGTACTTTCATTTTCTTGGTTTCTAAATCTTTTTCCTATTGAAAGCCACTTTAAGCCTTGTGCCTTATCCTGAGATAAACACTTTGGTCTATCAGCTGCAGGCCTCCTGAGATCTGTGCAATGTCCTTTTATTCCCCTTAGTCAAAACTGCTTTATTTTCTAGGAAATCTAGTTTTTTACAAATATTTCAGAAAGAAATAAAAAAAGAAGAAAGAGAAAATGAGCAAATTGTTTAGCTTTTTTCTTGAAAAATTAACACTTTCTATAGTGATTTTTAGGGGAAAAAAGCACTGGAAGAGAGCACTGAAAATCATGAAAGAAGCCTGGATCCTGAAATAGGCTTTATTAATTTCAGGACTTGGAATATAGGGTTGATTCAGAGGTGCCTGACTTTGACAAGATCCTCATAAGGACATGTGCTCTAGGCTGAGGCGACACAAGGTGTTTCTTAATAACTTGAGGTTATTGTAGGACAGCTTAAGGAAATTCGGTCTGGATCTAGTCAGGGATAGTTATTCCGAGTGCAGTGAGTTAGCTCCATCCTAACAGATGGCATCTGCAAATGAGCTGAAGAGGAAGGTGGTACAATAAAGAAAGGGGGCTGGGACAAGGACTGGTGAAAAAGACTCTTCAATGGGGGATTTTCAGCTTAACACCAAACTTCAGCATTGAAAATGAGGGAAGAGTAGAATTGACAGAGAGGCGTGACTAACTCCAGCCTGGACTATTTGCCTTCTCCTTTAGAAGGAAACAGGATGGAGGGAACAGTTAAATTTTTTCTCCAAGGAAGACCTCCGAAGAAATTAGTTGTTTAACAATATTATCCTCAGCAGAGACAGCTGGCGGATTCCTGTCAGACTTGCTTTATGCAGACACCAAGAGTATGTACAATGCCATAGGGAAGAAATCAGTCCTAAAACTGACTCTTCCTGCAGCTCGGCTGCAGTACCCTAGAAATAGTGCTGATGGCAAATGGCAGCAGGGGATTCTCCTAGGAGAAGCGTGGGCTTGTCGGAGCCAAGATTATTTCAGGAGGCATCTAAACAAAGAAGGCTAATGCTTTTCTGTGAAAGGAAAAAAAAATTGGGCAAACTCAGTAATATTATTTTAAGTATATTTCAGTAACATCTGAGCTTAGTGGATGAAGGTCAGCCCTTCTGAAGGGACTCACACCAGCAAAGATGTCTATGAAGCAATGTTTTGGAGAGATTGGCCTGACAGCCTGCAGGGATTTGAAGTACATCACAGGAGTTCCTTTCCTAAGGACAAACATAATTCATTATGCAGATACCTAGCCCTATTATTTCTTGGTCTAACTCCATTTCAGTGAAGATTTGCATGCAGTGGAATTACATCGGTACAGGAAAGTGCCTGATCCCGAACTGGCAGAAGTCAACAGGGAGTTTTTCCGTGGACTTCAGCATATGTTGGATCATAACATCCCTTGGAACTGGAGCACTTCACTCATTTATTAACCACTTTCCTACAACAAATAAAGAAACTGCAAATGTCTGAATTTATGCTAAAAGTCCTCACCAGCCATAAAATGCAGATAACTGAAAAGCTGCAGCAGCTCCTATAAAGTTACTGTAGCTAAAGCTGAGATTGTTGTTTTGGGGTAAATAATCTCTGTGTTGTCTTTAGCTATTTCAGGTTTTAAAATTATGGTTATTTTTCTTCTTTTTCTTTCATAAACAAGAAAGCAGTTGTTCTGTAATAGGCTTTCTAACAAGTAATGAGATCAAGGTAAAATGAAAGTTAAATATTGCTCCATTCCCTTGGCACCATTATTTGAATGTTTCCAACATTATTAATGTCAAAATACCTTGGGGTGAAATAATGGCAGTTTATCTGATATCAGGAGGGGTTGTTTTTCCTTGCTTGCCTTACTTAACAGTGGATTGAACAAAGTAATGGCGAATAGTAAAAGATAGTTGTTGCTGAGTGGGGATTGCTTGCAGTCCAGAAGCAGAACGAGCAGCTGAGAGCAAGGACACAGGCTCAGAGAGAAGCTCCGCAAGGTGGGTGCTGTGGTGCCGTGGTGCGCACGCTTTGGCTCTGTCCCCTGAATAAACTCACATCCTCAGGGAAAAGTTTCAGGGTTAGATGTGTGAAGGGCTCTGCTAAAGCATTTTTCAGCTTGAGATAAGGCTCAGAAGAGGGTAATGGATGGTGCTGACCATCTACCAGCTAGGACAGCAGGAACCACCTGTCTCCTTTCTCTATGAATTGTGGAGGCGAGGGAAAGAAAACAAAATCCTAAATCCATTTATATCTAAGACATGTCTGCAACAGGAGGTATTTTCAAGTCCATCTCTGCCTGATTTAGAAGGGAGAAATGGCTCTGTGTCTCCCAGCTCCCCAAGCAGCTGTTCAGCAGGCTGCCGACACAGCCTGGAACAAGATTTCCTTTGTCTCCCCCACTTCAGGTTGTCCCAGTGAGTGTAAGAATTAAATATTAATTGAACCAGAGATACCCGTGAGAGAGAGAGAGAGAGAGAGAGAAAGCATAAGCAATGCTATCTGGAACAGCTTCACAGGGAAAGGGCAAGGGAGGTCTCGCAGGGGCTGGCAATGCCTTGCCTGCAGGAGGAGACCTGGGACGGCATCCCCACGCCTGCAAGGCCAGTGCTCCTGCAGTGTGGTGCTTGGGTGCGCCCCTGCAAAAGCAACACCTGCAAGGGCGAGCGGGGCAAAAGCTTTGCCACCTAGCAGCAGGAAGAAATGGTGAAATCCTTGTGTCTGGGGAAAATGCTCAAAGGCAGGAGAGGATGTTGGTCCACACAGCTTCCAGGCTTACGGGTAGAGGTTACTGTGAGATCTCTGCAGGGCTACTCTGCTTCTGGCTGAGGATATCTGAAACAGAGTGTCCTACGCAGTGAAATATTGCAGCTGTGCAACTGACGGATGCTTTTGCAAAGCATTTTAGGACTGGAAGTTAAGAAAAGAGGAAAGAAAAAAGAGCTCAGTCTAATTGAAGCATCAAAGTATGGTAAAAATATCCAAGTGTCCAAGAGTCATCAGGACTGGGATAGGGAGGTGGTTTCAATCTAGAAGGCAGTGACATTTTTGTGCAAGGAGATTCGGAAAGCTCGTGAAACTGTGCACTCATAACCCCAGGCGAGGAAATATTTTGGAGTTCACAAAGCATTTAGGCAGCAAAATAGAGGCTTGGTTCTAGCAAGGTAGAACCTGGATTCAGTGCCATGGATAACGGAGTCTCTAACACATGCCAGTCACTTGTGTAAAAAGAGAAGTAAGGCAACTAGCTCATATTTTAGTGTGTTGCTATTTGGCAATTAGTTCACACTGCAGCATCGCCAGTGCAGTATTAAACATGAGCTGAATTGCAGGTTTATCTCTAGGGGATGGAGCTTGATTTTTTTTATACCGTGAATAAAGGTATACCTTGCTATATCTCCCAGGGTGAGGTAGAAAGGGTATTTAGAGGGTCGTCTGGATTTTATCCAAGATTATTTTCATCTGGATTGTGTGAGCACTACTGCAAAGAGGCTTCGGCATTTGTTGGTTATATAGCAACAGTTTACTATTTGACAGGGACTTATTTGAGTTTCAGGAAATGAGAGCTGAGACTAACTTGCTATCAGTATTGTTGCATTTAGTGTGTGTATTTTGACTGTAAAAGAACAAGCGGTAACATTGGCAGTAGTGTGAAAGCTCACAGGCTCCTAACTACAGGAGCTGCTGTGTTTACCACAGCACTCACAGCAGAAAGGAAATGGTGTGCATAGAAGTTAAAAATGCAATAAGAAAGTTGATTTTACTTTTGCAGAGTTTGGAGCTACAGCTGAAGAAATTTAGGGGATGTTTGCTCGTACCAACTGTTATTTACGATGTCTGCAAATGAATGAAATATTCTCTGCATCAATCCCTTCTGGAAATACAAGGCTTTCCTATGCCTTATGTCTTTTTAAAACTTATAATACAAAACACAACCCATAGAAAAATATATGGACAAACATAAATATAAGGGGTTTTTTTCTTCAGTGCATCCATGCAGCATCAGTATCTATAAATTTATATTATAGCTCTACTGCCATCAAGTGATAGAAAGATTTTTTACTGAAGATACCCAAAAAAAAAAAAGTCTGTGTAAGTTACAGGAGCTACAGAGCTCTTACACAGAACTGAAGCATATTTAATATTCCTCCCTGCCTCTTCCCCATGAATGGTATCTATGGTTACCCACTGCAAACCAAAAAAATCTTCATAAGCTTCAACCCAAGAAAAGGCGAGGAGCCTAATTAAAGTACCCGTCAAGATTTAATTATTGTTTGTGGGTAGCACAGATGAAAAAAATCCACGTGTGTGCCCTTTCTTAACTCTTGCCTTCTGTAACATGCAGGGAGCAGTAAGAACAACTTCTTGTTTCTACCAGCAAAGCTGTTACAGCTCGGGAGCCATCTATCTGATATTTTCTTCTCCTTAGCCGCTTGCTAGTGACTCTCTACTCCAAAATATGGGCTATTTCAGCAAAGCAGAAAGGGAAAAGCTGAAGAACAGAATGACGACTTGGTTCAGACCAGGTTAAATCTGGAGCAGTTCCCTTGAAAACTGTGGTGCGTTGTGATAAAACCTAAGAAATACCAGGAATCACATCTGGGAGGTTTCCTGGCGTCATCCTACAGAGTTGGGGGTTTGCTCTTGAGGCACCACCGAGAAAAAACAACTCTCTGAGACCTTTCCCACAAAGATGGTATCTGTGCTGCAGTCCTTCTCTTTACGCTTTACTGCCTGTCCCGCTCTCCCCTCTGTGACTCCAACATGACTGCCACCAGAGCTACCTGACATGGACTCTCCAACCTCGACAGTAATTTTGGCAGTGACACAGAGGAAAGTGCTCACTCCTAACACACCACCTCACTGCACACACGTGGAAAAAGCTTGCTGAAAGGGGTTCCCATAGGGTACCAAAAGTCATCTTTGTCTTAGAAGTGTGCCTTCTCCTCTTAAACCTGACTAACAGCAAATCTTCAGCCAATGTTTTGCTATGCTTCCAGCTATTGTAAATCCATAGAATCAGAACTGGAAATATTGAGGTCTCATGAAAAGGAATCTGAGGGGTTAAACTGACAGTGACTCCAGTCATCTCAGAGAAGCTACGGCAGAATGAGCTGGGATCAAGCAGTTGCTTGTGGTTAGATTAATAGACCCAGCAATGGCTCACGTCTGGCACATCTGATTGGGATTAAAAACAGTAAGGTCAGCTCTTCCTCTTGCACCTTTCTTCAAGAGAGTTTTGCAAGACCCCTTATTGCACACACCATCCGAAACCCGTGTTCACTTGACAACTCTGCTTTGTCCTATTTCTGGAAACCATATGAAACTGCAAATACAAATACAATACAAATCAGAGACTGCTTGAAGCTGAGTACCTCAAGGCAGCCTTTTTACAGATGTGACCACACGCTTGAATAGGATAAAACAAGATGTATTTCACAAGCTTTTTCTACTTAGTTGTGAACATGTTGCTTACTATTGAGAATTAGTTCAGCACAGGTTACATTGTATGGAAGGGAAAGGGAGGCTATTCATGGAGAAACAAAAAAGCCTTGGGCTCAGGGTTCAGTTCTTAAAAGGTCAGGATTAGATTATTTCTTTGTAAGGCATTTCGAATTCCTGTAGAATGAAAGACAAAATAAAAAAGCACAGAACCTGGACAGTCAGTCAGACTATGGCAGAAATAAATTAGAAGAAACTCTAATGATTCAGAGTCCTTTGGGTGATTAATGGCAAAAACAGCATCCGCCATCCAGTAGAATCCAGTAGACTCTTGAAGCCAAAGCAGATCTGACAAGACCTGAGCTAAAAACTTTGGGAGACATAAAGGGGAAAAAATATCCTAATAAAGCAGAAGGACTAATAATGGACTCAGGATATTTGTTCCAATTGCCCTGAATTTTGTTTGGAGCATAGCATCATTTGAAGAGACATTTATGGACTAAGGCAGCTGAATATCAGGTCTGCCTGTCATGTCTCGATCAAAATAAATGGCGAAGGGAAACAATGTGAACAAAGGATAAAAAAGAAGGATGGAGACAGCAGAAAGCAGCAAACAAGACTGTTATTTCACACTTTTTTTCCTCCTATTTTTTATTTATTTTTAGTGGCCTTCTGTCACAAGGCAAGAGTATGCTTCATGAACTGGGAGATGCTATATGCCTGAGTGAAGTTGCAAGGGGGAAGGTGTATTCACACTCTTGGAGACCTATCTTTTATTTTTATACATATAAGTAAACACACACAGATACTATGAACATACAAAAATTTACATGCTTTTTTGTATGTGTATATCTGAAAATCAAAGAAAGATCTGAATGGGGAAAAATATATATACATACATATATATATCCATTTTAGATAATTTACTTTTAACAGTCAGTGACTTCCAAAGGCCATTTCCATGACAGCAATGCAGTCTTTTCTTTGTAGTGCAGCAAGTTAGACAGGAGAATAAAGGTTCAATTAAGAGCCTGCTTGCCTGTGACTGATAATGGTTTTGACATTTGCAGAGTCTCCTGACAACAATGCCCGAGCAAGGTAGAGAAAAGGAACTCAAAGAACAAGTTCTTTACAGATGGCAATGAGAGACTTTAAACATCTGAGGTTTTGTACTCCTGGCCTCAGAAACAATCCTTCATACCATGCAAGACTGTGCCAAACATTTTAGCTTTCCAAGGAGCTGCGTTGTCCTTTCTGAATAAAATCACCAGCTTTGTGGGAGCCTACCTGGAAAGGGTTAAATAAAGGGAAATGTTTATTTCACTTGAGCAAGTGCCCTGATTACCACCACTGTCAGGAACAGGGAGGAAACTATAGGGAGAGGAAGGAAATGGCTGGCTGACTGCCAGCCTAAGCTTTGCTTTTGATCCTGTCAATTAAAGTAGCATCCTTCTAATCTGAGGAAGATCCAGACGGTAAATTCCCATCAGGCCAGACTGAGCCTCCCAGTACACCGTGCATAAAAGCTCTCTCAACCCAAGCTCTTGACTGAGGCATCTGGGGCAGAGAGTGCCTTTTGCTCTATTCTGTGAGGTTACGGCTGTATATTCAGGCATGGTTAAGATTAAATAAAGTTCAGTAGCACTGCCTGGCTGGGATAAAACCAGTGCTGTCTCTTTGAATCTGGCTGCCCTATTGCTTTTGCAAATGCCTTGATTGAAAATGTGCATATTTGCCAGAGAACGTCCAAGCCTCAGCCACTGGCCCTCAAGAAATACTGAATTTTTAGTCCCTTCTTTGCACATCCATACAAAGAGATGACATGAAATGAATTTCTGTTTGCACTGACAACTTCAGGAAAAGGAGAGAAAAGAAAGCTTAATTTCAAAACTCACCTTAATGGATCAGAAGCAACCAGAATTAGAACCCCTTCCCTATGCAGACTCCTGAGTGAACATGAACTAATTACTCCAGTTGATAGCCTCTGAGGTAGGCACAGAGCAAGCAATAAGTGGGAGACTGTGTGGGAAAAGTGATCAAATGACCTGCTAAAACTCAGAAATCCTAATGCATCATGTTGGCAGTCCAGCCAGTTTAACATGACCACTGTAATAGCATCAAGTCCAGGACACTTTAGAGGTAGGTACAAGCACATGCAGAGGGATGTGTGCCATTCCCTGTGGATGTCTCACCTTTCTTGACAATATTTAACAGTACAGCATCAGCACATCTATATGTCCCTCAAGTGCCTGAGGCCATGACATCCTCATGGCCTGTGATGCACTTTTGTTCAGAAGGGCCCCATGGGCTTGAAAAGCTCACCCCTTTCCACAACGGGCAGCTGAAGCAGAGAAGATACCTAAGAAATCTGAAACAGTTACTGGTCTCACCAGCCATATTTTAGCAGGGTGACTATCCTCACGCTGTAGTTCACACATCCACGCAGCAGGGTTTATACTGCCTCTGAAACTTTATGAGAGTTCCTGGCTTTTAAAGTGATGTTTCCCTCGAGTGTGATGTGGCTGAAAGTAAAGGAGATAAGACTTGCTACTGCAATGTGCCAGAAAGATTTGTTATTAGCTCAAGACCTTCAGGCCGGAGGTTTTGGATGCAAAGAGCCAGGCTTCCTATCTCAGATGCAGAGAACACGATTATTTTGGTGTTTATAGCTCATTAATTTATTACTCTAGGCCTGTATGGAGGGTACTTTTCCATGTCTGTCTTTCATATGACATCTTACAACTTGACATAATAGAGCAGTTTTGGATAGAGAAAGTAGAGCTACTGTCTTGTCAGATCTTTTTTAGAGAGTGGATGGATTTTGCACCAACAAAACATGACTGTGTCTGTATGCACATGCAATACATGCATGGACCCACACACGTGCACCGCTTATATGTCAATGTGCTTCACTCCCTGTTCTTAAACTGTAAGAATCAGCCAAATCTCTGCTCAGCACTCAGCTGTAATTATTCAAATTACTAATAGAGGAGAAAGGAGGGCTTTGAACAAAAACCCAGCTCATCCAGCTGACAGAGCCATGTTGTTTTGACCTCTCATATTTGAGTCCCAGTCTCTGTCATCCAAGACTGTCTAGAAAACACTTGAAGAGGATGTAGAGAGAGTGAAAATGGGAGTCCTTAAACACATAAGTATGGTCTTCCTCTGTTGCCATTAAAAATTATTTATTCGGGGGTATTAAGGAGAGTGTCTAGTAGAATAAAGTGTTCTCCTTTGCCTTTGTGAAGAGGAGCTCTGCTTCCAAAGGGCTGCTAAAAAGGATAGAGAAGATTTTGCAAATTCAGTACCTGCACTACCCATGCCGATAGGATCTTACTTTCTCTCCAGGTTTTTATAAAGCAGTCACTTTCTCCTGCCAAGGAAATACATAATATCCACCACACCCACTAACACAGACAGATATATGAAGCAGTTAAACACGGTCCATGTTGGAAAGGAAACATGCTCAAGCCAAAGAGGAAGACAAGATAGTCAAGTCCAGCTCACTATGCAAGCAAAAACATGGCATAACCCATCCAAAATCTGTTCACAGACCCCCTTCTTTCTCTCCAAAACAAAATATGGCAATTTGAGTAGAATCAAGGTGTTATATTTGTGCCTGTATACGTTTATGGTTTAGTTTTATTTTACTTTTCATGTACTATTACCAAAGTAAAAATCCACATGTTGGGTAACAGCAGGTGGAATTTCTATTATAGCGCAATTTTAGTGCAGTACAGAAAAGATAGCTAAAACTACAGCTTGAAGTTTTGGAGAAGAACAATCCAAGAAGAAAATAGAAAGAGAAGACTGTTGTCTTCTGGTATTCAATCATAGGGAAGCTGTTTTGAGAACAAAGTAAGGGATCAGAGCATGAAGATGACTCCTCTGGGCCTATCAGTGTCTAATAAGGGTATATCAAGTGGATTATAAGGCAAGGCAGGTAGGTTGTGATCCTGCCCTGACCATGCTCTTCCAGCTTCAATGACTTTGTGCTTTCTGCTTTATAGAAATGTCTTTGCTCCTTAAAGCTCTTGATGGATTTTTCTTCATAACTTTGTCCAATTGTTCTTTGAACCCATCAGAAAGTTTGGTACTCAAAACATCCAAACATCAGACAATGAGCTCCATGGTTTAACAAGGTATTTAGTGGAGAGACGTTACTTACTGCTGTCACCTGATATCTCAGTTGGACCCCTCACTACAAGAAACATGTTGAGGTGCTGGAGCACATTCAAAGACAGGCAACGAAGGTGGTGAAGGGTCTAGAGCACAAGTCTTATGAGGATCAGCTGAGGGAATTGGGGTAATTTAGCTTGGAGAAGAGGAGGCTGAGGGGAGAAGTTATTGCTCCCTACAATAACCTGAAAGTAGGTTGTAGTGAGGTGGGTCTTGGTTTCTTTTCCCAAGTAACAAATGATAGGATGAGAAGAAATGGCCTCAAGTTGCACCAGGAGAGTTTTAGATTGCATATTAGGAAAAATTTCTTCACTGAAAGGGTTATCAAGCACTGTAACAGGCTGCCCAGAGAAGTGGTTGAGTCACCATTCCTGGAGGTATTTAAAAGATGTGTAGATGTGATGTTTGGGGCCATGGTTTATCGGTGGACTTGTCAGTGTTAGGTTTATGGTTGGACTTGATGATCTTAAGGTTCTTTTCCAACCCTAATGATTCTGTGTTGCATAGTATTCATATTATAAGAGGCAATGAACAAAGACAAGAGAGGGCATCCAAAGATGGTTAGGAAGGAAGTCTGCAAAGAACAAAATCAATTAGAAGAATAAGAGATTAACTTGGAGTTCTAGGAAAAGACAAGCTGCCAAAGTTACAATATACTTCCAATGTAGATGTACTGTCAGTACAGTGGCAATAGAGAGAGGTCTGATGTTTTGCCTGTGTGCAATGCAAGAGAACAGTTACATGTTTTATTTCCCGTGGTTATTGGAATCAGCATGAAAGACGTTGATGTTTGGTGAAAAACCTGAATACAATACTGAAGGTAAAGGGGGTATGGTATAAGGAGTTTTGTGTAAGACTGATCATAAACAAGGCAAAAAGCACCCCTGGAGAACAGTGATCATGGAGATCATTATCCCTGTGCAGAGGCGGCACAATGTGCTCCGTGGAGACAAAGTGCACAGTCTTGTGCTGCAACAGACAGAAAGGCATGTCCCATCCCTCTCAGGCATTGTACCCACAGCCCAGAGGCTGCCCTGGGCATTACCTGCATGACTGCCAAGCACAGAGGCGTTACCGCACAGCTGAGTAGAGGTGGAAGAACAGCTAAAATAGATCATGTTATGGGCTTCTTATGTCTATTAATTACACTTTATAAACTACAAAGCATATGGCATTGCATACTGGTAAGGCTACGTCCCAAAACCATGTTCATTAAATATTCACAGATATGTCATCCTTGTGTATATTATCGCTCTGATTAGTTTAAGGTGGCTCTCTCTGTACAGGAGATGAGGTTTTCTGTAGGAGGTTTCACAGGCTATTTAAGGGTTACTGTCCTGTATACATACTTCTCATAGTTATATCATAGTGACATGAACTCTATTCTCGACTCTCATATTGAAGTACCAAAAAGGATATGAATTTCAAAAGGTCTCATATTCTTCTGGGAACTGGATAAACAAATACTCTGACTTGTTACAGCAAATACTATGTACCTATTGGGATGTTCATCTTGCACAAGGTAATATCAAAATGACAAAGTAGGATGAGACAATCTTTTGCAACTGTATCTGTCCTGGGGAATTAAAAGGCAAGGGGGGAAAAAAGAAGGTTTAGCCTTCTTGAAGTTTAGCTCAGTAGCAAAAATGAAATTCCATGGGGAACATAAAGGATTACTTTGAGACAGCTGCAAGAGAACTACAACTAGTTTCAAACTTCTTGGGACAAATGTGTAGATTTAAAAAAAAAAAAAAAGACAATTTATTTCTATCAGACAAATATCATCAGACAGAAATAATGGAGGCCAAGGCTTTGTCAGATTAGATCTTATCACTAGTCCATCAAGTTAGGACTTTGCCTCTGGAAGTGATCAGCATCTGATGTTGCAAAAGAAAGGAGAAAAAAGGAAAACATTCACTATGCATCTGGCGATGCTGTAAAGCCATAATTGGAAGGAAAGCTGCAAGGCTCATGCAGGCTCTGTCATGACTGATGGCAATGGACAACAAATTCAGAAATGCAGTTCAGGTCCCATTTGCTGAGGTGGAAGGGGAGATGAGTGTTGAACACAGGGGTTTAGCTTAGCACAGCTGGTTTGAAAACAAGTCTAACTGGTAGCACGTCCTACTCTCCCTGCTGCAGTGCCTGAGACCCTTTTCTGTGAACAGAGCACCACTCCAATTATGATGCTGGGAAGGGCTTCGTCAGCTTTACAGCTCACCTAAATCATTACTAATTTCTCATGTAGCACACATGGTTGGAAAGAAAAATCCACTGGGCTCCATTGCCAGCTAATGCAACCAAGAACCAAACACTTGCTATGCTGCTGCGCTTGCTTTTCCAAAACTAGAGCCAAATTTCTACATTTCCTTTAGTCTCGGTTAGTTTTGGGATCTCTGACTTGCACTTCCTTTGACCTACAGCTCTGGGAAACTGGATCCTCCTTTCAAACTCAAGTCTGGAAAACCAGCATGAACCTATCTTTGAATGATTCCAGAGATAGATAGCTCACAAACAAATTCCAGATAATCCAACAAAACACATTATTTGGCACACCAAGTAAAGCACCACTGCAATTTATGTAAGTGAGGTTGGAAAGATACTGACATCTCCTATTACTCCTAAATAAGCATTTCATACAAGGCCAGATGCCATCCCATCCCAGAAATGAGGGATGGAGGGCAGTAGGACAGAAAAAGAGCATGTGGCCACATAGGCCCTGACCCAGAACGTAACTATTGTACCTGACAGAGATAATAGGGGCTATAATCACCTCAGTTGTCTCTCTTCATCTAAGTCTTCTACTTTTACAACTTGCCAGGTCTTCTCAAGCATTTGCTAAAATGAAAAGCACAAATTCACTGGACAGGTTTTACAAAGTCAACTAGCGATTTCCTGCAGAATTCTTCCTGGGCTCATGTCCACATGCAAGAACGCTCAAGGAAAAGAAATATAAAACATAAATGGGAAATTCAGAAGAGCAAATCTTGACAGCCACTATTGCAGTAAACTTCTGTGCACAACGGAAAACTTTCTCACAGAAAACTTCACTGAGTAATTCAGAATGATGAGAAAAATAACTTTTAAAAAAAAAAAAACAACAAAATTTGCTTACAAATAAATGCAGACAACCTGAGATAAATTCCTGCAAATAACTTTTCAAGGTTGGTTTAGGTTGCTAATGGCTACATTTGTCCAACCTTTAAAAATTTTGCTCAAGCATCATTCATATTAGATGACCTCTTGCAGTGAACATGCAAAAACTCCTGAAATCCTTGTCAAATCACTTTCATTTGTCTCTGGTATTAACCATTTGAGGCGTTTCTGCTTCCCTGCTCCGCTTCCTGCCACCTTTGAGAAATTGTTTTGACACCTCTTCCTTCATTCCTCAGGAATGATTTCATGGCAAAGGAAATAAAAAATGACAAAAAACCCCATAACTTAGTACCCTTTAAAACATGCTCTTCCAACTGCAGTAAGAACTTCACTCTTGGGCATTTTCTATGAAACTGATGGCCAATTGTCTTAATGCCCTGCAGTTTTGCTTCAAGCCATCAACTCTCACAGTCAATCATTAATCCCTGGAAAAAAAGCCCTAGGCCTTGGCATTAATGCTTAAATATAAAAGTTTGTTAGTATAACATTTTATGGTGTCATTCACAGGACAAAAGTTACAGATCACTCTTCCAGCTTCTTCATAATGTCATGGAAATCCTAACCAGAGGAGATCATTGGAGATCTCTACTCCAATTTCATGCCCAAAGCAGGACCATCAGTAACACAGATCCGCTTAGACATGGCTTCATCTAGCAGTCTTGAAATCTTCTCAGACAGATTCCACTGCAACTCTGCGCACCTTTCCCAGGGCTGCTCTGCCTGCCTGGTAAAGAAAAGCCTACTTAAAGCCCAGCCTGAGCCCCACAGCCTGCACTTTGTGCCCCTGCTACCTACCCTGACCTTACTGAGAAAGACCTTGGCTCTCACATCTTTGCAGCTCCCCTTCCAGGAACTGCAGGCTGCTGTTGGTTCACCAGTCCTGGCAAGCCCAGCTCCCTCAACCGGACCTGCAGCACACCTGCTCCAGCCCTGGCTGGATGGTGGCCCTTCATTCAATTGTCTCCTTGTCCCACTCCATCTCTGGACACAGTTTTCCAGGTACAGCCTCAGCAGCACCAGCCACGGGGAATAAATTTCCCCTGCTTGTTGGCCATGCAGGATGTGACTCATCACAGCAAGAGTGCATTTCTTGATCGTATTTTGCCTGGCATCCCCTGTTATCCCCGGGTCCTCTCCAGTGGAGCTGCTTTTCAGGCAGTCAGCTCCCAGCTGGTTTCGCTACCCCAAGAACAGAGCTTTGTGCTTCCCCTTGCCAAACCTCATGGGGTTTCTTTTAGCCCTGTCTTCAAATTAATCCAGGTCCCTTGGGCAGCCGCTCTGTCATTTGTCACACCAGACTCTAGCTTAGTATCATCCCCAAATTGCTTTTTTTATGCTGCTGGTTTTGGTAACACAGCTAGAGTGAAGACACCATTTAAATGTCACCCCTGGTGTGTTTGCTTGTGGTAGATAGTTTGTGTAAATTAGAGTCTCCTGCTCGCCTCGCTGTGCTGCCTGCTGACCCCATCCTGCAGCTGAATTAGCTCTGCCTTAATAGATTTTATCCAAGTATTTTAATGCTACAATATAAAGGCCCATTTCATAGTGATTCCTGAAATCAAAGTACCTCAGCACACAGCAGTTTGAATCATCTGTGGGACTGAGCTACCCTGCAAGCTTTCAGAGCCATAAAACCTCCGCTGCCCTGGCTGAGAGTAGCCATGGGCTTCTCCCATTGAGATGTTTCTCATGGGAGGATGAAGCAGCCTGTATACCTCTTGCTGCAAGGGTTTACTAAAAAGTTTACTTTTTGGCTCCTTTGCCTGTGAACAAGAGTTTCCTTGCTTTCTTTCCTTTCATCTTTGCAGAATAAGCTTTGTTTTTTCACAAAGAGATGAGAACAATTCTTCTGTCTTTTCCTTCCCACCTACCACGTCTCTTTGTCAAAGAAATGGTCTCCCTCCCAGGCACAGATCACTGGCCTGAATAGGCTGCTGCTACACTAGAAACAGGAAAATTATAATACTGCCCTTTACTTTGTCTCATGAAGCCAGGTGTAACTCCCTCCTCTCCTTCCTTTTCTGCCCCTTAAAATTCGTCTCTAAATAGCTTAAAGGAAGAGCTGCTCCTAATCCAGTTTCAGCAGACAGTATGCTTTCTAAAAAAAAAAAAATCAGAAATAGGTTCAAAAAGCATCGCTGCTATGTTGGGAGAAGTGCCAAAATGATGTGAATGATACATAAAAGGTAAAACATCTAACAAAATCCTCCAGTGCTCCAGCAAACAGTTCAAAGAAAAGGCATCAGAGTCCAATTACATGCCCACAGGGTGTAGTGGTTGAATACTGTACGCTAGAGAGCAGGGAAACGTCAACTTTTTGGCCACCCATGGCTCCAGGAGGGTGCTAATTGCTGTGGGGTCAATGTGGTGAGCAGCACATTCATTTGCTTTATCCTGCTCCTCCATGATCACAATGGGACCACTAATGGCACCTCTGAGACCCAGTATGGTGTCAGGTCTCCTCAGAGTGATATGCCCAGGGAAGCAAGGAAAAACCAATTTATCCCATCTTTACACCAGAACCTGCACAAGTTCACACATTTCCTGTCTGAAGCGCCGTTTTGTTTCTGATCTGCATCAGAAGGCTGCTGCCCTGAACTTTGTTGCCTTAAAGACAGATGAAACCTCTCCCTATTTCAAACCAAGTTATAGAATAATATTTATTTTAGCATCATTCTCAGTCAGCGCTGTTTATTTGGGATATCTCCCTTCTCATTCTGCTCTCTTGATACCCCATTATGCTAAGCACGATCATACAGGATTTTTTTCTCAGTTGTGTCTCCCAGCTCTCTTCTACACTGCAACATGTAAACGTGGGCAGAGAACGAGAGAAAAACCTGTCTGCATGAGTCGAAAGCAAACCCTCATCTGACCGTTTAATTGGAATTTCACATATAATTGCAGTTTCCCTGCTGCTCAGTATGCAAGTTGCCTACTTGCATACTGAGGCAGATTGCATCTCACGTGGACTCCTAGTGTTTCTCCCTGTCCTCCTTCCTACAAATCCAGCAGGATTTCCATTCCAGCATTTAATACATTATCTCTGCCTTTCTTGGTTCCACATGACCATTGCTTCCTGAACACGAGCTGAGTGAGTCAGAGGAGCCAGTGATCTGAACTCTGTGCAGACCTGAACCCTCTGCTGATGCTTCATAATGTCACGGAATAAGAGCAAGTTTTGTAAACTTTCTTTTTCTTTCTAGGCAATTACTCTATTTATCTTTTTTGAGTGTCATCCCAGATAGAGACTAAAAATGGGGCCAGCTTAGGCAGGTGATCCATTTTATGTACATCCATGTGACTCATTGGCATGCTTGAGGTCAGACATGCGCATAAAGCTGGGCGAATTGGGGCTATTAACCTCAAAGTTGTTGCTCTGACTTTCCCAGTTTTCCTTGCGACAGATCTGACATGTATGCCGTTCTCATCTTCATTTAATCTCTGATCATCAAACTTTTGTAAAGAAAGGTCAGTGACATTTTGTTGTGTCTCCAAACGATGACATCCCAGACCTCGTCAAGCTTGTATTAAAATGCTCTTTGAATGACAAACAGGTTATCTGACCCCCGTCTTTGAGTAAATCTAGGAGCCAACATAAACTATATCTATTGACAGCTATAAAAATGAGCAGAGGCCAAAATCTTTCACATTTCTGCCTTTGTCCTCCTTCAGAATTACTGATTGAATGTCCCCTATTTTGAGCGAAAGCTGAAATATGGATTTTTTTTTCATCATCACCACTTGCACAGCTGCATCAGTCATTAAGCTGTCCTAAAGATCTGTTACCCAGGAACTAGATGCCAAGTATATATCGTATCCTGAGGTGAGTTGTGGCAAGGCATAAATTGATCATGTGGTTCATGCCTTTGAAACCCAAATGAAAGAACATCAATTGTCATCAACTCCAGGAAAATAAATAGAAAAGATGAAATCAATTCTGGACTAAATGTGTTGTGGAAAGAAAAGATATTTTTTAAAAAAAGGAAAAAAAAAAGCCAAACAAACAAACAAATCACAGGTTAGTTTGATCAAAGGCAAAAAATTATACTTTTCAATGTGGGACAGAAAACGGAGAGAAATTTCTTCAGTCAATCCATCCATTCCCGAAACATTTTAGGCAACTGCACGCTAGAACTATGACCCCCAAATGCATTAGGATCCATATTATACTATGTTTTCACTCCTGTTGTCTCTATTGAAAAGTCATTCTAGAACTACAACCATCCACAGATTAACTTCCTTCAAACATCCAGCAGGAATGCAGCTGTGGTCCTTTTAAAGCTATTTGCACATCTATCAGGATAGGTGTTTATCTTAAACATGTTCTGTTAAAAGTCCTGATGTAGTTACAAAGTTTCTTCTATATCATTGGGTCAATGTCGTCTCAGTTTTCTAGGTTAAATAATCGAAGCTACTACCTTTTTTTTACAAAGGTGCATTCTCCACCATCTATTTCAAGTTTAAGTTCATCCTTCTTGAATACATGTGAATAGGACTGTATGTTATCATCCTAAATGAGATCTTACGGCACCATGTAATTCCCGGTTTCTGCTGGAAATGCCTTCTGTGAATACCCTCATATTCCATCTTCTTTTCTCACTATTATCTTGAAGGCCTATAACCATCCTAAGATCAACAAATGCAACCAGGTCTTCCTTCTTCTCTGTTGGTGGTTTCCAAGCCTACAGCAGGAATTCTTGTAACGCATCCTTGACTGAATGTTATTGCATTTTGTAGCACAGACTTTCATTCAACTCCTGTTGCTCCACTCTTTGCATGTCCTCCCTCATGTTACCTTGTCCTCCTCCTTGCTTAATGTCATCAGCAAGTTTCATCTCCATCAGCTCACTTTCTATGCTAAGGACAGCAACTGAAAGCTAAATGCCCTTAATCTAAAGATGTATCTTTGTAGAGCTTCAGTAGTAACATCCCTCCTGCTCGATAGTTCTCTGGTCAATCAAACACACTGTTATTTCTCTTCTGTTCTGTTCCTTATCTCCTGTATGATTTCTCTACTAATCCCCATGTGGTCACATTCTCCCATGTGATAGTTACAAATGTTCATTGAAGTCTAGAGGCAAGATTAACAGGCCAAGGTGGTGTCGCCATGCTTATAAAGTATATTTTTGGAGAAGGCAGGCTTCAAGGTAGCTTTGAGCAACCTCACCCTATGCTAACTTCTTCCAAACTTAAAAATTGTGATCTCCCTAGTTTCTGCTTTTCACCTCTCCTGGGGCAAAAAACCTATTGTCTGAACAATCATGATATTGGCATATATTAAGACAGGACTTCAGAGGTCCAGCTACTCCATCAGCCAGAAAAAAATTTCCTTGCATGCCTAGCTGGCCAAATATACTCAGGCTTTCTTGCTTTCTGATACTGACCAACATTGCCAGCAGAGCTCAGGGATCAGAGCTCACTGATAAGCTCCTGGAGACTGATGACTAGGGAGAAAACTTCCCCCTTGATTGTACCTTCCTGGACTTTCAGAGATGTTGGGTTGGGGGTTTTTTATTTTGATTTTGGCTTTCTCTGGAGCACAGGGACAGAGAATCAGATGCTTACCCGGCAATACTCAGCATTACGAGTTAGTTTGTTGCAGGATCTTCAGATATTAATTTTATTTCCATTTCTCCTGTTCCCTGCTATTTCCCAATGGTATTGTTGCCTGAGAAGATGAATGCTTGAGTTCAAAGTCACTTGGGAGAACCTAAGCTGGATGTAATGACTTGCAATTTACAGCAAGTTGGATTAGATAATCTAATCACCACTTCTGGCCTCAAACTCTGTGAAACCTTATAAAAATTATAGAAAAAGGACTTGCCTGTATGACTGTGAACAAAAAGAAATGCTTCTCATTCAGTTGCATGTAATGATTTTGACATGGTCTCTGAACTCTTGGCTTTGCAGACGCCAGAAGCTTAACAACTTGAGGAAGTTTTGATGTCTGATTCCAGCTTTTATATGTGGAAGTGGGAGGGAAGGCAGCATTAAGTGCAAAATTGCCAGAAAAGGGCTGCTTGAATCAGCAACTTTTAGCTCTTCTGCTGTGATTGTAATTGATTTCGAGTCACATCATGGCCAAACTGCCACTTAACCTTGGACTTTGCATGAAGTTACAAGAAATGTTACCTCCAAGTTTTCTAACACTGGGCTCTTCAATGGAGGAAAAATAGTATAAGAAATTACTTGGTTTAATAGCAACTGTGCAGCAAGAGATTGTTAATTGCGACAGATATTACAAATGTGCTATCTCAGCAGTATATGTAAAAATAAATGAAATGGTAACATTATTGCTCTAGCTTTTCCATTATTTCAATTCATTTTCCTTTCATGCTCACTGATGCTGTTGTCATTCTGTAGCACTTTGAGCAGGTTCCTGCCCTGCTCCAGGAGGTCTGCTGTGGTAACATCTCTGGCATAACAGTCAAAACTCTCTAAATAAAGTGCTCTTTTCATCCCTTAATTATAACTATGCTAATTTCCTTCAACATCATTATTATATAAAAAGCCACACCTTCAGCTCCACATTGCTCTGGCATGTTGATATAGGAGATGGAAATCATAAGAGGACCAGTTTACGGGATGCATCACAGATTAAAAAAAAGACCATTTTACGAAGCTGCATCCTTGCCAACAGATGATAATTTTCTAGGGCCTTAAGCAACAAGATTTTCTGATAATTCCACAAACTCCTGCTCAATTCCTCCCTTTCTGGTGGGACTGTAGACGAATATTTAATATACCCCAGTAGTGGAAAATTCTTCTTCAGCTGACCTATTTCACTAGCTGCTATTAGAAATTTCTGCCTAAAGAGAAATAAAAATAATCAAAGCCATGTGCAGGATCTTTTATGTAGTTGATTTCTGATACTTCATACTAAAGTAAGAAAATACTTAATAGTAGATTTTCAAAGCTCAGGTTGCTTTCTGTCCGAGGATGTCACTGTTGGGTGCCCAGGCAATATTTTTTTCAATACATGTGGTTTTTTGTTTGTCCTGAAGTTGAAATGTTTATTTTAAGAACAGGTGCACCTTTAATGTTGGAATGTGGAAGGTCAAACATAGAGGAGGGTATTCAGTTCGGGAAGTAAAGCTGCCTATTTAGAAATTAAAGACCAAACATGCTTTAAGGCAAATGACTTTTTGAGACAAAATGCAATTTAGTCTTTACTTGTTTTCATATTTCTTTACAGTTGCCATGAGAATATTTTAATAACCTCTGTAGAGTTTAAAATGATGCAGGTAATTGCTTTAAGTAATTTTAGTGCTATTAAAGATAACAAACCTCTTGTGTGAAATACTTTGACAAGCAATGATCAGCAGAAAAGGGGTAAAGATCTTTTTAGTGCAAATTTGAGTTCCTTTTATAGGTGAGCTGAAGTGAGAATATAATTACATTATCTATAAAATAAAAAGTGTGCAGATATTCAAACACCTACCATCTCAATCTTGTGTTGACTCATGCAGAAAACACACCAGAATTTTAACTAGCTCCATTTTTACCATTTAGCAGCCTCTATATGATCTCTGAACCGACCTCCAGGTCGCACTGATAATGTTTAAATTGCAATGTTATTCATCACAGCACATTTATAATATCTGAAACCGAATTCCTCCCAAATTACTTGGAAGACACTCAGAGGAACAAGGGAGTATAAATCTTGCACACCTTCCTTTCATTTCTTTTCCTGACCTTCATGATTATGGCTACGAAATCATTTCCTTCTTTTTGGCTCTACTTCATGAAAAATGTGTCAGAAAAGTTCCTCTCAGAGAAGTTTGGGACTTTGAAAAAATAAGTCATGCAAAAGCTTGAAGGTGCCAAGTGAGCCATAATATAATGTTTCTCTAAGACACACCATCACTTCACCAGGGCTGCACAGCACCGTCCAAACCCCTTCCTACTTCATGCCTTTGTGGCATCCTTGTAATCTGTGCCTCGGGCAGGTCAGTCCCCCAGTAAGTGGCTCTGCTTTGACACGGGCAAATCCTAGTTTAAACAGATCCTGGAACTTTTAGGGCTTTGGCTTTAAAACCAGATGGACTCACTTTTCTCCCTTTCTTTATTGCATGTGTTCTTCATCTCTGCTAACTGTTGCTCTAGTGCTACCCTGCTCCAGGAATATGTGAAACACAGAAAAGAGAAAGAGTACTGCCCCAGCTAGTCTACAAAATTCATTTCTTGCTAAACTGAAAGGTTAGAGAAAGCTTCTTCCACTTTTTTTCATTGTGAGACATTTCTCTGTGGTAAAACAGACTGGAACAGCATTTCAAAGCCTGTTGTTCACAGCTTACAATAGGAAATTACTTCTTTTCCTCTCTTTGCCTTTTTTCCCCCCAGTTTATTCTTTCACCCCTCTGGACAATGTTTCAGGGTAGAAACAGCTCTCTTCCAAACAGTCTGAAGGAAAAAACCTCTTTCCTTCCCATTCTCCTCAGCTAGTAACATCGATTTCTTAGCCATTAGCTTCTGTGAGCTGAATGTTAATGAGCCTGCACGATATAAGTAATGATGATGGATGCTTTCCAGGTGCACTTATGGATAGCCAAGCATTATTTCTTTCCATAGGTTAGCTGTAACGGCTCCTACCTACAGGGAGCTGCCATTTGGCACGTATCCATCTATTACTGTGTTATCCTTTCAGTGCAACTTAGTGTATGGGATAACCCTTGTTCACAGAATTAATGCCTAATCACTGTGATTTGTGGAATACCTCTTCCTTTTCTTACTTATTTTTGATATAGGAAGAACTGAATTCTTGTAGTTTTCCCTCCTGATCTACTCTCATTGAACTAAATAGCCAAAATACCTTTTAGGTTTTTTCATTGCTTTGGTTTTGGGTTGGGTTTTTTCTGCTAAAAATCTTAATCCTTGAATATTTGCCAAATGTGGGTATTCCTGACTTAGGTGAGCAACCCCTAGGAAGGCCACACAGCCATTTGTATTGAATATGGGGAAAAAAAGATAATTGAAATTTTGCAAGACATTCCTTCCCTCCATTCTCCAGCAAAATTCTCAGCCCTAAACAAGAGCTGAATAAGATAGGCAAGTAATGACCCAACAGTTCCTCATTTAAAATATCTGTACTTCTGCCAAAATAAGCAGTCAGTGAAGAATTACTACGTACTCTTCCTCCTCTTGTTCACCTCTAAAACAGTAGACATGTTGCTGCAGAACAAGGGACTGGTAGATCAAGCTAAGCATCCTTCCAGAGCATTGCTCAGTCTCATTTGAGAATTAATAAGGCTGAGTTGCAAAGCATTCTCATTGACAGCAAATAATGGCAAGTTATCTGGCCAAACTGTGTTGGGTGGATATTTCAAATGCAGACATGCTTTCCAAAAGAACAGCTTCTCTTAGAAGAATTTAAGACAAGCTGCTCCAGTCACAAGTGTTTTCCAGGGAGACATCTTAGTGAGGACTGAGACATAAGCCATAAATAGTCTCCAGAAGACAAAAGACTTGTTAGAGAAATTTGATCCTAAACAGAGAAGCAAGAATGTCTGTGACAAGGACTAATAGAGATGTGCCTCGACCAGCATATGTACTTCTTGAAGAGATGAAAAAGACTTTTCAACCCCAAAAGGCTATGATTTAATAGACTATAAGCTAGAAGGGTTAACTTTTGAAATAGGGAAAAATCTAAAAAGACTAGATTAATCGGTATTGCAATAAATGGAGCAATGCAATATTTTCTCCATGCCTACTGTGCCTTTGCCTAGTGGGTCCTTGCTGGGAGTGCTGGTGCTGTAGGTCTAGATAACTGAATGGGCATGGAAAACTACTAGGCATGACACAAGAGAGTGCTGAATGAATTAAATAACAATGCAAGAAACCCATAAATTTACAGATACTGCTGTGAGGCATGGCTAAATTAGACAGGTGACTAGACAGGAGCACCAGGGATCTTTTGGGGAGCCAAGCCTAGCAAGGGCAGCAGCAGTACCTGGGGAAATGTAGCAGCAATACCATGCAAAGATGATTTTCGATACATATCAGCAAATAACCATATCAGAAACAGCAAGTTTGGGTATCACAAAATTGTGACCAATGCAAAAAAAGTAATTAGGTGTGGGTTGGTTACCTGGGAGGGAATGAGGGCAAAAAGGGGGAAAGTGGGGGAAAAGGGGAGCAAATCATGCTGTCTGGGTTGTTTGGGTTCCCTGCAAGCAGCTCTGCTCCTCATCACCACAGTTTGGGGCACAACAATAAACTTGCTGCTTCCAGTGTGCCCACACCTTTCTTCCATAGTCAGGAGGGGCCTGGAGTGTCCAAGGGAACACCAGTGGGAGCCCTGGTAGCTTCATTCCTAACAGTGACAAGGAAACACAGGGATGGTGTCACCTAACACTACCATCTCTTCCTACCCCTTTAATGGGCAACAGAGACCACTAGTTTGCCTTGCACAACTTCAGCAGATGGCAACCTTTACAAAATTGAAATATTGTGACTACTTTTATTTTATACCCTGTCTCTCCATGCTCAGACTATCCACTCTCCTCTTCCCCTAAGGACTAAATCCTTGAGGAAACCTCCTGACACTGGATATATTTGAAATCTACTGCCAGATCCCAGTGGATGTCTGGTTTTTGAGAGTGAGAGTGACAGTGTTTGTGATGTTTAGCCACAAGGGGAAGATCTTGTGGAGGAAGTGAGGGTGGGAACCGCGAGTTTGCACTTCCCCAGGTAGCAAAGTTGTGTCCAGATGCAGATACACAGCTGCATACTCACAGGGCGATAAGCAGGTATGTTGCTGCTCTGTCCCCACCTACCACCTGTGAGCTGCATCACAATGACCACCCTGGTCCCTCATCTCCATCTGAGAAGTCAGACACATTGGACTAAACCATGGTGATTTACAGATACACAAACCTAAGCTAAACTGTATAAAAGTGCTTTCCAGGCAAAATATGTCTACCTAGAAAGGTGACATCCCACAGATTCAGGAGGTTTGGTCCCATTTCCAAGACATCAGATCATTCCCATTTCTCTCCTCTGGACTTTCTGGGACAGGTATTCACACCATTTGTATATGTAAATAGACATTGATCAGCTGGACAAAGCTGATTCTGATTGCACAAGGATCTGAATGCAAAGCTATTTCCAAATGTCTTCATGCCACAATGAGCTGTGCTTCAGTACACTCTATTTTCTTCACTGCAGATATAATATTCTCCCCCCTCTTTTGGCCCTGACACACTCCCTGCTTTCTATTAACCAGCTCAGCCTCAAGTAAACCAAAGCAGCAGTACTTCCAGCTTCATACCAGACATAATTTACCTCACAAAGGAGCAACTTCATGGCCATTTTGAGGTTCCTCCTGCCTCTACGAGTTGACTTTACCTGGGAAAAATGGCAGTAGCAGCACAGAGAACCCGTCCTAACTAAATGGCTCGTGTTTCCAAGTTACAGCTTGCCTTTTTTTTCTTGTTATGTTTTTCTTATTTTCAATCGAAAAAGAGTAACCAAACTATATGGTGCAGCACTATAAACAGTAGATAATAATTCTCAGTGTATAGCCACATCAAAGCACTGGTAATTGTCCTCTACTTGCTCTGGAAATAAGACATACAAACAATAAGGTCTGGAGGTAAGACTGTAAGTACTAATAGTTTTTTTCTCTATCCACTGAGATTTTAGTTTGGTCCTCACAGTCATCATTGACTTATGTGCCACTTGAGCAGCCATTCTGGTGTCATTTGCAGGGACATGTGGCTTGATGGGCCTTTTATGAACAATTACACAATGGTGTAATTTACAGCATTAGCCTGGCATACTCAGCGTGTAACAGGATACACACAGCAGTAAGGCACAGCACGGAGAGAAAGAAATCAGAAAAATACAACGCTGCCCAGGCAGACTCCCTATAAAGTTAGCAGCTGAGACGCTGGGCATGCAAACCACATGAGATCTGCTCCAACAGCTGAGGAAGGCTATCCTCACCTTAGAAGCTCGTTTTAATGCTGATAGCCAAATTAACACTGGGCACTTTCCTTTGGAAGGCAGAAGTTCAGCATTTATGAGACTACATTAAGTTTATTGACATTTAAGTTCTTCAACTCTGTCCATGAAATCTTTCCACTAAAAGCAATAATGATGATGGCTGCCATTATTATTACTTGTCTTCACAGTAGCAGCATTTTGCAAGCACCCAGGAGCCCAGTCAATTGTACTGCAATGTTTAGCCCTAACTTGTATTGATCCTTCGGCTCCAAGTCTCAAATCAAAAGCCATTTCTGAGATTTTTAGCTGGTGTGTGACTCAAAGGCAGAAAAGAGCCGTGGGCTGCGTTAGAGTCACCCTTCTGCAAGGAAGCTGTTAAGGGTGGTTTTAAATTTAGAGTTCATGGATTGACTTGAGACATCTTCTAGAGCTTATTCTGTCAGTCAGGGGAGAGATTGTTTAACAGACTTCATCTGAAGATCACCTGAGGCCGACAGAAGGTCTCATGACAATTTCTAACGCATGTGCCGGACATGCACCAGGTCCAGGTTCCAGGATATGAAGAAAAGGAAAGAACCAGCCAACCTGGGAACTGACCATCCCATCTCCGCTGGTGCACCAGAGCTCAGGTAACATGGCTACACACCACGCTACACCATGACCATGGGGCAGGGCAGATCAAATTCCCTCTGCCAGAAAGTGTACAATGGGCTCACCTTCCTGGGCTGTTGGCATGCTCTGTGGGAGACTTCTGCTAGACCAAAAACAAAGCCAGAGCAGGGACAGCAAGCCATAATGCTCTCACCACTCAACTCAGGGCTTAGGCGCTAGGGTATAAAGTCATTTGCCCTCCTGCTGTGGTCCATGCTTTGGACTCTTGCCCACATGCTGACACAACAGTGTTCTTCAATTGCACACAGGTCCAAGAGCTTGGGAAGTAAAATGATGCAAGTTTATACCTCCAAGGCTGAAGAGAATATGGACACAAACCAGTGCACTGCTTCTAGACTAACTGCTCTTGCTAGACTCATGCAGTCAGTAGACATCATTGTCACCGGTTATCTTTTTAAAGGAAAAAAATGGCCAGTTTTCTATGCTTAATAAATAAAAGCCTAGACAAAAGGTATGATTTTGCCCAGCAAATCTTCCTTCAAAGAGGCAGATAACCAATAACTGCAGGTAGACACCAAAGTCAAGGAGATACAGACGGGCTCAGACTGGACTTTGACATTTCCCATTTCGTATCATCGTGATGGGTGTTTATGAATATAATTTCCAAGTGCATCAGTCTTCCATTTCACCATACACATAAAGCAGGTGCCAAACTCAGTCTTCTTAACCCCACTTCATTCTCTGTCACAAACTGCTGCACAGTCATGTCTTGTTATTTGGTATTAAATTTCATTGAATTCCTACTATACATTTTTTCTAGTGGGAACTGTTTCAGAAGTGGCTGAAGTATTGTCTGTTTATTCCTCAGTTTTATAAGCACCAATTTTAAAGCCAAACACTTGCTTGCACACCACTGTATTTCCATGTTGTTCTCCATTCACAAATGACAGAAGAGGCTCAGAGCTGTGAAACCATTTGCCCAAGTCTATAACAGAGTACTACAAGATCTGAGTTTCCTTGTTTCTAGTCCCACACTCAGGCTGTTAGTTCACAAACAGTTATTGAGCAATAAGTACTTCCCTCATGTTTTAGTTGCTCAGAAAACTGTGACATTAGCTACAAGTAGATGGTCACAAAAAATTAATAAAAACCCCTTGTCACACACAGAAAAAATAATCCGTGTTCTTTTTGTAGCAGACTTGACAGGTTTATAATAAGAAATATTTCACTAAAGCAGTAAAGCTCATTGTCTGCAAATGTTGTAAAGTAAAATAAATGAGAATGAAAATTAATTCTTCATTAAGTTTTGATGAAGATCCTGCCCTTGAGCTGTAAATCCAGGGCATTCCTCTTCTAGAAAGCCATTAGTAACATGCAGGCCCTGCTGGCTGTTTGAGAGATGTATATGATGTACCATTGATGGAATATTTTCTTACGTATCCCAGCATTCACCACACTAATCTCCATGCGGGCTATCTGCACCACAGACTGTCTTGGAGGTTCTTCTAGTCTTTTATGTCACACTACTGAA
The DNA here is from genome assembly GCA_013400135.1 of Rhinoptilus africanus. Lineage (NCBI taxonomy): Eukaryota > Metazoa > Chordata > Aves > Charadriiformes > Glareolidae > Rhinoptilus > Rhinoptilus africanus. The sequence continues at coordinate 459,969 of VXBO01015205.1, forward strand.
ATCATTGAGAACTGTGGGTGCAAGGCAGAGCTGAATTTGTTCTACTTCTTCGCAGATTGCAGAAACAATCTGGATGGTCTTGCATCTGCAAGGATGAAATCATGCAGCCAGTACCATCAAGAAGGGTGGCAGTAGGAAAGCTGTGCCCAAGCACTCAGCAGCTTGTGGCTAACAAACTCCAAAATTTCATCTCACTCCTTTTATCTCTAAAGTCTAGACACCATGGCAAAGGTGGTCATCTCAGCTTCTCAGAGTCAATAAAACAGACAGGCACTTCCACAATGAACTTAATTTGCTCATACTCTATCTAATGTTTGGAAGATATCGTCTGTTGTTCTTGGAAGATACCAGTCTCTCTTTACTAACTACAAAGAGATCTGAAACTGGAGACATAGCTACTAAAAAGCTGAAGTTAGATGAGCCTCACATCAAGATCCACCTGCAGGCTCTTTGGTTCCTTTCTCTTAACTTCAGGTAGGCATCCACATATTTCCAGACAGAGGTAAAGATGTAGTAAAGTCATTGTACAAAGGAGAAATTATGCTCACTCTTCTTCAAGGGAGTGAAGCTGAAATGGGAAAAGTGGTAGAAAACTGTTCTGAGGACAAGATGGGGGTAGAGAAACCCTGGCAAAGAGAGAACTAAAGGAAACTGATTCCTCTCTACAGAAAGATGGTGAAAAGTACTCTGAAGCTGAAGGAAAACACTGACAAAAAGAAAAATTGATGTAAAATTGGTCATTAATATATTTAAGCAGGCAATTAGAAACAAGTTCCATTCAATCAAGTCCCGGCTGGAGCTTAAAGAGAGAAAAACTCACTCTTTAAGATAGAGCTTTATACTGTCTGAGAAGACGGTATGAGGTGCTGGGTTTGATTACAGCCGACTTGACATACTGACCTGTGAGACCCCTTTCAACCTTGTGCTACTGTGTTCTCCAATACTGTCATTGCCTTCATCATTACGAGTGGAAATTGAGGGCACTCAGCGCTGACCGGTCACAGATACCAGTGCAGCAGAGGGCTCTAAGTCTCAAATTTGCTTTTCTCAATTGCTGAAAGTATTGGCTCAACAGGATCAGAGCACAGCCAGCTGGGCACAGCATCCCTTGGCCCTGTTCATTTCTTCAGAAATAATTTCTCAGAAAACATGTTTCCACTTTACAATGGACTCCCAGGAAAGTCCTGGATTAACCATTTTATTTTTTTCACCTGCTCATGCAAACACGTCTTAGTTGATAATGACTCAGGCTGCAGTGGCTCCCTTTGGAAGGATTATGATGACAGCAAAAGAGGCTGATGAAAACTGTGACAATTCCCTCTTCCCCCAGCTGATTTGGAGCAGCGAACGCTAACGTTAAAATGTACAAATGGCTCTGCATGCAATTTTAATATGATTATCATATGAGAAAAAGAAAGACCATCTGTGGAAGCTAGAAGATCTTAATGGGAGATTTAATTGACTTCATTTATCTAAAGGGAGATACACGTGTCTCAGGATCTCCAAACCAGTTAGGTAGACACCTTTGCTGTGCTAGAATTAATGGTTTGCTCACTGGAGGGTGCAGTGCTCCTGAGAGGCTGTAGCTGTCATATCCCACTCTAAACAGGAAAAAGCAAAGTTATAAATCATCTTTATCATGAGGATGACGATTAAGGACAGAAAGTAGCATTTTAGTGCAAGATATAGATGAATGACTGCCACAGGACCCAAAGGGCTCAGACTATAAAACAAATAACTGTGATTAAGCAGATCAAAAGTCTTTAACTTATCCAGGGCCATAAGGACCAAATTAAACCCCAAACCATTTAGGAAATGGCTTTCATAACACTTCTTGTTATGACCATCTTGGCGGGTGTTCAGGAAGTTCATTAGGAAACAGGAGCAACAAAACCACTTTATTGAGTCAAAAAGATCAGGTTGCTTTGAGTCTAGTGTGTCAGAGGGAAAGTCAGCAGCATAGAGGACCCTGGTTTTAACTGAGCACAATCCATCCAGGCACAGCTGGTTGCCCAGAAAGGATTCCGGTTCTTACATGCCCCTTCCTACAGGGCTGCTTTTGTGTTACTTACCTTTTTTGACTTCGCTGTCTTTTTGGCTACTTGTAAGAGTATCATCACCACCAGCAGAAATTGGAAAGGATTTTCTAATTAAACACACTGTTGCAAAATGCCAGTTTGTCCAAATTCAAGATGTGTCTGTGTGAGGGGGATAGAGGCAGTTCCCAATAATTTGTTTCTGAAATCCTTAAATAAGCAATCAAATTTTCTGATTTGAAATCATTTTTTCTTCAGAAACCTATGTTAGTTCTGGTTACCAAAGATTAAGAAAATAAGAGAATGATTGAAATTTAAGATTTTTTTTTTTCCATAGTGACCAAAAAAACCCCATTTCAACCGACACAAATATCTTGGTCTCCTTCTGTCTAAAACTGTAACTTGCAAATTTATCCCACAGCTCCCCAGCTGGATACACATAGGTAGCTCTTGATGACAATAACATAACTCAGGGCACCCAACTAATGTCAACATGAATCAGTACAGAGCACAGCCCCTGGTCCTCATTCACCAACTTCAGATAAGTGGAGGTGCAATTATCTAGTGGCACCTTCAGCAGGAGACACAGTTGGTGATGGGTCAGCACAAGGTGAAAGTAGAGTAACCAGAAAGCTCAAGAGCGGCTTCTTCATTGACCTCATTCACCCAAAAGCAGATGCAAGAAAGACCATGCTGCCTAGGGATGTCTCCCAGTGTGAGATTTCGTGTGATGCACCAATCAAAGGGAGAAAGCAGGTGATGAGGCGTGCGCCCAGCATCCTTAAGAAGTCCTATCTGCTCTTGCCTATATTACTATAGTCCATTTAGTGTTTGTTATGCAAGGACTTCCTTGCAAAAAATCAGGGGCCAAGCCCTCACGTTTAAGAATATCTGTAAATATTAATGTGGAAATACACATGTGTTATCTCAAACAGCACAGCTGTTCTTTAACAGCTTCCCTCAGCACCAGCTACCAAATTTCATTCTCTTGAGTTATAAGAAAGGCAGAGAAATTTTGTAATCACCAAATGAGCTGTTTAGAGCACTCCTTTCCAGAGCTATTGAGATGACATGATGAAATGGTCTGCACTGGGACTACTACTGTTTATCCTGGGCCTTGAAAGGTATATAGGTGAAATAGCAACACAAAGGAGGGTTATACACCTCTTTAATCCTTCAACCATTCTTGAAAAAGCAAGTGCAGCTTGGGAAGGTACAGTTTAGTTCTGTAGTGCCAGAGCAAGTCACTTTGGCAAAGACGTAAGGAGGGAAGAGGAGGGTACATTGACAGCCCTCACAGTGTTCAACCCAGAGTGTATCCAGCCAGACATGTTTTCCTGAACACCCACATGACTGACCTTTTCAAAGCTACTTTTACACTGAGCAGCAGCTGCACTTTTGGGTGAGCCCTACAGCCCTGGTGACCCAGGCTAGGGACCTCCTGAGTGGCAATTAGTGTATTACATGTGATGGGCGTATTCAGATCTCCCCTCAGTGTGAAGGGGACACAGAGAAGAAGCACGAGAAGCAGGACCCTGGAAAACCTCGGCTGATAGCATATGCTTTTCCTGAACACCTGGATATCTAACTTCAAGTACAGCATCACACCTCAGCGCAGCGCAGAAGTTTTGTGTGTTCCGTCACTGGCAAATGTTCTTCTGCACCCAAACAAGTGTCGCTATTAAATCATCTTTAAACAATGCGGCAGCTGATGCTTGCACACAGCAAGCCCTGCCACACGGATTGCAGCAGGAGGGGCCAAGCCTGCTTTCAATTTAAATGCTTGCTATCAATCTGGTTTTCAGAAGAAACGCTCTCCAAAATAGCTTCTGCTACCCTGCTGGAAGCTTTTTCTGTGTAATACACTACCCTCTGCTGCTCATACATGCTAATTACAATGCAGTGTCAATATTCCTGTGCTTCTGGGCTCTATAGAAGAGACCTGGTGTTTGTTGTTAATCCTGGCATTAAACTCAAAGGATGTGATTTATTAATTACTGCAATCTAAAAGAAGTGGTAGCTTGTCTGTTTGTGATAACTGGATTTATTTAAAAGGCATATTTGGATCCTATCTGAACTTTGAGATTTCTGTTCCTACGTCTACACCGAACCATAATTTGTTCTGCACAGAAATTACAGGCAAAGACTTTCTGCAGCAGAGTTTTACTGGGAGGCTAATGGAGCCGCAAACTGCAATACTTGCAAAATGTGTTTCCAAAGTGGTTATTCAGCCAGTCCACCACTTTTGCTGCAGTACAGGAATTGAAGCTCATCGCATCAACTACATAAAAAGCAGCCTTATTCCAGCAAATAGCAAAGTGATGATAGTTTAAAGACCACTGACAATTGGCAGTTCTGGATCACACCCTTGCAGATTTACTTGATTTAATTTGCCCAAGAAGATGGACACAGACTCATTTATCCCAGGACCCTTCCGGCTGCCTCTCTGTGCCCTGCACAGTTTGGGCAGGCTGGATGCTCTGCTGTCGGCACAGACACCAGGGTCATGGCAAAGAAAAGAGAAATATGGGAATGTTGCTCTTTCTCAGGGATGAAGGAGAGCTCTTTTGCGCATCTCCTCTGTGTTAGGATCTGCAGAGCATTCCACATCAGCCTCCTCTCACTTAAAAATGATCCAGTCAGAGCAGCTGTAAGCAAAAGGGTATTTCTGTGGAAATTAATTGCTGGAATTTATTTTTTCCATCTTCCTTAATGCTGCCACTAAACCAAAGAGAACCACATCCTTCTGCCTCTCAGGAACCATCCATAAGATTTTGGCAGGGACGGGAAGGAATAAAAATAAATCCCAAAGATGAGTCTAGCCCACCAGTCTACCTGCAAGGCTCAGACTGATAATATGTAGAATGAAATCAATGTATCAACAGCTTTTGATTGCTAAATCCCTATTACAGTCATTGCTCCCAACTACAAAGGTATGGATCATACAAAGAGACTGAGGGAACTTGCTTGGTTTAGTACATTGAATGGTTCTTCAGCAGATGTTTCTGGTTTTTTAGACCCATAAAAAATTAATGACCTTCTTTCTTACTGCTTTACCTCTCACCCAGAGGCAGAATCTTGAGATAGACACAGAATAAATTCCCAGTCAAGCATGGCGTCTCTTTACTGGAAGGAGAAAGATAACCCTTGCTGGACTGGATAGCTGTGCTAGAAGGCGAGATGTATATTTCTGCTCCTCTAACAACCCTCAAAAGATTCCCTGGAAGCACGGAAGAACTGACCCAGAAGAAGGAGCTGAAGGAGTGGGCGTTTCAGTTCAGCACATTCAGAGATACCATCTCTCCAATTTCAGTTCATCTTGGCTAGTGCAGCCACCCTTAGTTAGACCTATTTTTGCAAAGCTTCAGTGACATGTGATTAACTTTATGCTCCGGGCCAAGTCCCCTTGAAGGCAAATGTGCTTTAAATGCACAGGCAGCAGAAATTTATTCTGTTTGCAAAGCCAGGTACATGCATAAGTCATTGTTGATTCAGGATCATGTTCACAAGAATTAAAGCAACTTCTCAAATATTCTTTGTGTGACCCTGCTCAGAAGAACTTGTGAGATATTTCCTCCTAAATTTCTTAAATTGGCTGCAATGAACCTTAATTCCATCCAACTGTTCTATCCTAATTTCTCCATAACAGCCCAATACCATGTATATAACAGAAATATAATAGAAACACAAAGTCCCTGGTGAATGAATGTCTAGTGTGTATTACTTGTGGGAATTGATTTCTTCTTAGTGCAATATTGACGGTTTTATGAGGATTTTTTGGTTGCAACAGGTAGGAAAGATTGCAAGTTTGTGTCTAATTGGTTATAGCATCATTCTTTTGCATAACTATCTCTTCATCTTACACAATAAAATTGCTTAATGTGTGTAATAAGCAGGCAAAAATATTTCTTTTAATTACTCAGTGGGTGTCAAACACAATGTACTGATCAGAAATTATGAGCTACAGAAGTAGGAGCAGTTTTCAAGTAGATCTTAGCTCTCAACCTTCAGTGGAGGCACCTGAGCTTCTCTGAGGAAAAGTAGCATCATGTAGAGGAAATGGGAACTGAGGAAACCTACAGAAAAGCACTGGAAAGGACTTCCCCAGGTCATCTGTCCATCTTCTGGGGAGAACCTGGGTCACCCAAAATCTTCCTAACATGATGCCAAAGATTTTTGGCCCCTGATGTAGTGGAGGCTGGAGCTTAGATGCAGCAAACATGAAGTAAAGGAGGATGATCCAGGCCTGTCACAGGAGGCATGAGATGTTTGCCATGACAAGGATCAACAGCATTCATCCCACAACTGAAAGGGGTCAGGAAAATACTTAAATGCAGCAGAACATGGTGCAAGATCAGGGTGGAGGCTCCCTGTTGGGTTGGAGCTCTTGGGTATGCTTCTATGTGGATTCGCCTAGGGATACTCAAAGAAGTCCTCGCGCTGCTTTTTTTCCCCCCCCTTTTGGAGACTAGAAATAAATGCTCCTCTCTAACTGGACACTTCGTATACCTTTTTGAGTACCTTTCCTAGTGAATATTTGGTTTAAAATTTAATGGCAAGACACATGCACACAGATACCAAGCTTTGTTTCCTTAGCAAATCAGGCTGAAATTTCGATTAAAAAACCAAACAGCATCAAACTCTACCTTGAAACTTCAGTTACTTGTTAGCTTTGCCTTTTCAGGTGCTGAAGACAATAAAATTCCCAACATTGAAGCCCTAGTCCAATATTGAAAAGCAGCCAAGCTCCTAAGGCTGGGGCATTGGAAATAATATGTATCCCTGCCAAAAGCAGAAGAAAGTTAACAAGCAATTTAAGTTTCAAGGCAAGCCGTTTTCATGTGTGTTTTTCATTTATTTGTCTTTGCTAGATAGTTTTTTTTTTCCTTTCAGTCCTTAACTTTTAACTGTACAAGTCTGCCAGAGAGGAGAATGATGTGTTGTGGGGAGGAATTGGAAGTAGACTCAGACAACATAAAAGTGCTTGGTTTAGAGGCAGAGACAGAGGGGCTGAATCAGGTCAACTCTGCTAGATCACAACAGCCAGGTACATGTGTAGGACTAAGACGACACCATAAAGTAAGTCATCAGCCCACCTAATCCAGGGACAAGCCAAGACATAAATCAGGCTGCTCAGATTCATTGGTGATGTTGTATTGATTGTGTCTTGTGGTTGCACAGCCTGAGAAGAAATTCAGATTTAGCTGCACCAGCTCTGCCATATTTGGCCATCTGAGCCACAGGCTCCTGTGCTAGAAAATCCATCTGTAAAGGGAAAAAAAAAGATGAAAGATCTCAGCAGATTGCTCTGCAAAGGTCCAGTGAATAAGCTTGCTCTAGCAATGGTTGTCCCTCTAATAACCTCCTGTTTCAGGTCGCAACTCAAACCATTGCAACCATTTACCCCAGTGAGAGTCCTGTAAGGCTGACAACCCTTCACAGCCTTCCCAATCCCCATGAAACCCTTTAACTCAGTCCCAGAAAATGATTACTCAAGTCCTTCTCTAAGTGTCTATAATTCAGGTACTGCTGCTTTTCCTTAGAGGCAGGCTGTGAGCCACCGCTGACTGATTTTGCTATTCAGCCATCCAAGCAGACTCCAGAGGAGGGGCCGTGGATGCTTTCTTGGTGCTGAATCCGGCCCAGGAAAGCTCTCTGCAGCAAAGTACACTGCAGAGTGATTAAAAGGTAAATCATTAGTCGTTTGCACTTCAGGTCCCAGGATTTTTTTTTCTCTGATTGATAAATGAATTTCAGTTGGAGGATTAATTCCAAAGACATATTCCATGTATTCCCCTTCCCTTCCACCACCATTTCTGAACCCTCCTGTATTTCAAAAATCAGATAATTATTTTCTGCCTTTCATGGTAGTAGAGCATGTCTCAGGACTGCGGCATGAGCTATCCAAAGAGCAGGGCTAGAAGGAACAAGGTTGGAAGCACTAAGGGGTGACCCTGGCATCGCAAAGCCACCAAGTCTCAGCACAGAGGGGGAGGACTTACAACATCTGCAGAGAAACTCTTTGAAGGTGCATGGACAGGACTCTGAGGAATGCACCAGAAGGAAAGTCCAGCTCAGTTCTGCACCTGCATAATTCTGCTGGCCACAGTAGCAATAGATCACCCATGCAGATTAATCATCAAAGTGCTCTGATTCCCTACAAGCTCCTTTTCCTACTCAAGCCGACATCCTTGTCTTATCTTCATCTCTATCCTCTTGTCCTTTCTTCTTTTGGTTCCCATGCACAACCTTGTAAGCCACATGCTGACAGATTGCAGCTTGGCCAAACAGTGAGCAAAATACCGTTTCTGGAGTCAGGAGAGCTGCCAGAACAACCCAGGAGAAAAAACCACTTCATCCTCTGGAAAAGGAACAAATGGGAAAGGAGCATCAAAGACAACAGGACTGCCAAGGTCATGCAGAGTCAGGGGAAGGGAGATCTAATGTGTCTCAGACTCCTGATGGGCTGGAGGAACAAGCAGCTGCTGAGGCTTTTTGCAGGGCAGAGGATGACTGTGAACAAAGAGCTCTGATGCACCAGGTAGCCATCTGTGGTGGTTTCAGAAGGTATCGCTCCACAGCCCTCTGTTCTTCTGCCAAATGGACAGGGTCTGTAGACAAAAGCAGTAACATTTTGGATCATCTGCTTTAAGATGCAGAGCTCACTTTTTGGATCCTCATGGTTCAGTTTTGCACCTAGACCACCCACTCTGTCAATCAGACCAAGTAATAATTGCAAAGTCTGAGCAATTTTTGCAGATCAGCTGCTATCCATGGAAATTTGTTGCCTTGCAGTTTTCCGCCTTGCAGTTTTCTTTTCTATCTGGGATCGAATTTCTCAAAAATTCAAAATTCTTTCAGCGGTGCAGTCTGTGAACATGTCATTGTGCTTCAATATTAGCAGACGCCTATGTAACATTTCTAATTAATATTAAATGTTTGGGTGTTGTTTATTTACAGACCTCAAGATCACAATGACAGGCCCATTTAACTGCAGAACTGCCAGTCAGTAAGTGTATTCTTCATAGTTAAAAGCCTTTTCCCAATCCGAACACCTGTTTCTAATCCTTTAATTTGTACCTACATGCTGAACACTGTCATACTGAAAATCAGCAGTACAGCACTAGACAATCACCTCCTCATTGGTCCTTCTATAAAGGCAGCTCCCTGTCCCAAAGGCCACCTTGGAGAAATAAACCCCCTCTCAGGTCATGTCTCATGTAGGGAGAAGCGGCTGTTGGCGAGACCTGGTGCCAGGGCAAGGCCTTTGTGATGACAGTTTAAGCAGTTCCTTAGAGTGGTTCTTCATTCTCTTTTAAGATCCTTTTGAGCATGAAGCCATGTGCACACCACTGCCCAGCAGCGTGCAGCAATGTGTCATGCACAACCAGCAGTTCACAGATCTTGATTCGGGTTATTTCTGCTTTGCACATTTACGTAGTTGTGTACATCTGCAGCCAAACTAACTATATTTGGAAGAAAAATAACTTTCCCTTTGCTGAGGGACTAACTGCAACACACTTACCCACGCTGATAAACCTCTTTCTGCTCTTTCATCCTTTACTAAATTGCTCCTGTGACAACTTCAGAAGATGACTTAAACTTCAAGGGATTGCCATAATCTTGCCCACAGGGAACTGAATTGATGATGATGATGTCTCAAAACACTTGCTCTAGGAGTATCTACAAAGTTGTCACAGCTACAATACACTCTATGGGTATAAAGCTTTAGGCACTGACTTTGTAGACTCATACTCATACTAGTTCTAGATTTTCTATGCATTAAATTAGGCCATGAAAGTGTATAGACCTCAAAGTAAAACCAGCATAGACACTGAAAAGTACCTGAGCATTGATAATTTGCAAATCCCCTTGTAGTCATAACCGTGGGCAAGTCTACAGGAGCTGTTTGAAGTCTGGAGTATTCCACATATAAGGACCACAGGCTGGAAGCTTTACCCTTTCATACAACAGCTTTTGCCATCACTCTTCACTGTGGTGAGCAGCTATCACATGAGGCATTGCTGCTGTAGTTCACACTCTGTAATAAACATGGCTGGGATTAGACATGGCATATGTTGTGCCTCAGGCCCCTTCATCAGCAGATAACATACATACACACATACTGCCCAGAGACTGGCTGTCCCTCAGAAAAGTAAAGAAAGTCTTAGTGTGGACAGACATAGTGAGAAAGGTCTTCCTGAATCCCACCAAAATTCAGGAAGTTAATTGCAGCGACTATGAAGCCTGCTCATCCAACAATGAGTGGGGCATCTCCAGTGGATGATTTGGCCTTCCTGAGGAACAAGAATTACACCTGCAGTGTACAGGGGCTCAACTGCAAAAGGCCCTTCAGTTTTTTACTTTAGGCAGGATTCATCTGACTAAGCACAGATGTCTACATTAAAGCCACCTCCAACTCAGCCCATCTCCCTAGGCTCTTCAGCAGCAGTGGAGAGAAAGCACTTTGGGTGTGGGGGTTTTCTCATCCTGACATCGATCTCCCAAATCAATTTGGTGAATAAACCAACACTTAAACACTCCTATTTCTCCCCAGTGACTACAAACACAGTCTTGTGCTGGGGTAGCTCAGCAAACATCCCCACTGTAGATATTATGTTCCCATGAGATGAAGCCTGTCCTAGCCTAGCCCAGCCTAAGCATGTTCCCTGCCCAAATTCCTAAAAGTGACAGTTCTACAAAGTGCTATTAACCAGCCTTGAGGCAATGAAGATTAATATGATGATCTTTCAAGCATTTTACCAGCCTTGCTTTCTATGACCACATACTTGAATTGCCCACAGTGTTACTAACCTGCTTTAAATATCCACGCATTTGCACCTTGAGGGACATCTGTCCTGCAAGAGAAATACTCAGACATTTGCTGAAGTCAAATTTATTATAAACACATTGGGATTCCTCAGGGTGTAAAGGCTGTATTTAATTCCTATTTACAAGGTGACAGGAGATAAAAGCAAATGGAAAGAGCTACTTAAGCCAAAAGTGCAAAGGTCAAGCTATATACATTTCTTCATGTATAGCTATATACTGGAAATGAGGTGCAGCCAGATAGCAGAGCACCTATCTAGTAGGGCCAGCGGAGGCAAAAAACTGAGATTGAATTTAGCCCTTGGTGGGTTTCTTGAAGGGATGAAGTGGTTTAGACGGTTATGAAAGCAGAGCGCTGACTTCACAGCTCAGGCAATCCCTTCCCTCGCCATGTGCCCACATGCAGCTTCAACATTCAAACACTCCCCACAAACAGGCTGCTACAGCATTTTTAACAAGTCCCTGCTCCTGCCCAGCACTCCTGCAGAGATAGATCTCCTTGCTGCAAAATAAATGCTCTCTCTGCAGTTATCGTCACTGCATTAAAAGAGCAATTAGGTCATTACACATATCTCAGGGCCAACGCAAGATTTTCCCTAACATATATTTTCCAGTGCTTTGTCCAGGCTTTTAATGACTTCTCCATTACTGAGCTTGTCTGCATGGCATAAAAGCACCTTGAAATGAGGGGGGTAACAATGTTTCTGCCAAAGGAACTTGCTGTTTGTGTTTTTTTTTCTCCTGACTCCTTCAGATTTTACAACATTTTTCAGGGTCTGGAAACAGCTCAAGTGCTGTCGTTAGCAGTAAGAAGCCAAAGCAAAGGAATGAGAAAAAAATTGAACCATTCTTCTAACCATATGTCTGTTCCCCCTGTCTGTCTAGAGAGTGCAATTAGCAATAGATAATCACTCAGTTTAGAAATGCTAGACCCTCTAGGCAGCCTTTGTGACAGAACACAAGGGATATGCAGTATTAAGTAGTTACTCTGCCTCAAGAGATAATTCTCAGTAACACTTAGTGGGTCAGAAATCATGACTGCAATCGAATTTAGCTTTTACATCTTGGTCAAATAAAAATATATCAGGTGCAATTTAGGAACAGAATAAGAAACTTGCATACGAGTAAACATAAAACAGGAACTTTCACATTTCCTCCACCATCGTTTTTAGTTGTGCTCTACATTAGAGAAACAGGAGGCCAAGACCTTTTGCTTCTTCACTACATTGAACTTGTTGCAAGGTGATTTGACCTCCCAGTTCAACCAGCTGCTGAGCTCCATGGTCAGAGAAATCAGGGAAGAAATTCAGGCTCCCCCCTTGGAAGTTTTCCCTGTCTACAGAGATGTGCCCTACACCTTCCATGGTACCTTCTCCCTCTCATCCCCTTGCTGCTTCTTGGGTGGAGTTACTGCAGCTGGCATGGAGCTACAAAGAGCCATACTGCTGGGAAGCCCTGGGACCAGATGCAGAGGGGAGAAAAGCCCCAAGGCTGGCCCTGTGGCTGAGCCCAAGAACCTCATTACACAGGTGACTTTCCTATTGAGAAACGCAAGCCAGGGAGGCCAGAGAGTTGGTTCCTGTTTCCAGTCTGCTAAGACAGACTGTGTGACTAAGGGCAACTCTTCTGTTTCTCATCCCATTGCTCTGTGCCTTTTTATCACAGGTCTTTGGAGTAGGGCCAGCACCAGCATCGTATGTCTGAGCCTTGGCCACCCCAAGGGGATCTTGCCATCAATTTATTTCTTCAAGCACCGCTACAACACAAGCTCACTAATCCTCTCCTGGCTGTAAGAGCAAGCAGGATGGATTTTTCCAAAGTGCTGAAAGAAGCTTCTGCAAACCAACTCAGTTTCTTGAGCTGTGAAGAAAAAAAAAACTGCAAAGAAGAGCAGTCTCCCTTGCCCCCATCCAGGCAACTTTATTTATATTCTTGGTAGTTCTATAACTATGTTCTTGACTAATGCACCAAGTACTTAGTGACTGGATAGCAAGGTACCAGGTTACAAAACTCAAAACCCCAGGTATCAGTTTTAGCAGGTGACAGTACCACCCCAGACCCATCATTACTGCCGCATCTGAGATTGAAAGTGTGCTGGCTACAGTGAGCAAAGAGACAGCAAGAGCCTGCTCCCCCAAAGCCATAAAAGCAAAGAATCTCCCTCAGTCTCCCACCAAAACCTCCCAAGAAGTTCAAATGAAAAAGCTTGGTCTCAGGAACCACAGAATCATAGAACAGTAGAGGTTGGAAGGGACCTCTGGAGATCATCTAGTCCAATCCTCCTGCCAAAGCAGGTTCACCTAGAGCAGGTTGAAGAGAAATGCATCCAGGCAGGTTTTGAATGTCTCCAGAGGAGACTCTGCAACCTCTCTGGGCAGCCTGTTCCAGTGTTCTGCCACCCTCAAAGTGAAGTTTTTTCCTTATGTTTAGATGGAACTTCCTGTGTTCCAGTTTGTGCCTGTTGCCCCTTGTCCTGTCACTGGGCACCACTGAAAAGAGCCTGGTTCCATCCTCTTGACACCCACCCTTTAGATATGTATAAGCACTGATGAGATTGAAAGGAAGCAAAGGCAGATTTGGTTACAGCTTGGGAACCCCAAGAACCATTCCCAGGATGTTCCCACCTTGCCCTTACAGACAACCAACTTGCTTTGCCCCAGATAAATCCCACTGAAGTGCTCACACCGGCATCGCGTTACTGATAGCCCTATAGTTTGAGCAGCATTTCACAAACCCACAACTGCTATCAACAGTCCTGCAGTACCTGGAGTGCTCCTGCCAGGTCAGGGGATTGCACACACATTTCTCCTGCTCTGTGCCCTCCACCCTTCTTCCAAAAGCCAAGACAGATGGATCTATTTCAACTATGACGTATTTTAGATCAGTGTATTGCCTGCCTGGAAGGGCTTTTCTTTGAGGAGCTTTATTAGAAATCAAATGAGAAGCAAGCTTTGGTGATAAGTATGGAGAGGGAAGTACAAACGTCTTGCCTTCAGTAAATGTTTTTTGGGCTTTTCTCAGTAAGGCAATAGGGTAAAAAGCCCTGAGATGTATTTATTGGTTAAGTCTAGAACAAGTTTTTATCACGGGAACTATTCGACATTTACAACTCTTAGTTGGTTTATAAGACAACCTGTTTCAATTTGATATTGTTAGAAATCAATGTGCAAGGTTAAATATGACATTATAATGGTTTTGTGCCATAAATGCAACTGTAGTTATGCTAAATCAATAGAATACAGTAGCCCAAATTTACTGCAGAGTCACAGCATAAATAGTTAATTCATGGATATTGCTTTACCTGGTTTAGAGGTAAAGGGGTTGTTAAGAACAACGCTCTGGAGCTGTTCCCCAAGGCTGTATTGCAATGACTGTCATTCATCTTCCATCCAGCCTGCCAGGCTTTTGAGTATGTTGAAAGAGACTTTGATTTTAGCAATAAAAATAGGTAGCTCGAATTGTGCTTGTTTTGTTACTATGCAAGCACCACTCCCCTAGAATAATTTCATATGTTTCAGTTTAAAGGGATGAGCCTTTCAAAACTATCAGCTTAGCAAACATGTTTTGAACTTCATGGAAGAAATGGAACCTACCTGTTTCTTAAAAAGGTTTTTATTACCGTTTATACAAAAGTCATTCACATTAAAGTAATTAGCATTAATATGCACACAACCAGTTTTGCAAGCAGTATGCCTTATATTTGCAGCTGCCTTCCCTCTTGTTTCTTGGCAGAAATACATCTCATAGGTCCCTGCGTCTTTGAAAACCATCTTCCATATATGTCACCGTGTTAAGAAAGATGAGAAGAGGTAGGAAGTCAGATACCATATTAGCTCACCAATGCCATGTGCCTTGAAAGAATTAGAAAGCATGTTCTAAAACCTGTCTTAAAGAGAGATCATTGCGCTATGCTGTTTGAATTATTCTGGGTTGTTTTTTTTTAATTCAAAGCTAATTTGAAACAAGTCATGTGAGTTACACGGGGGGAAAAAGTATTATCTTTTCACAACTACCATTTCTGTGCCTTTTGGAAAGGAGATTTTCCAGCTCTTCTTTGTGTAGATCAGTGAGATATGTATGCACTTGGATGTTAAAAAAAGAGGTGGTTTTGTGCTTGCCTTATAGTTTCCATGAAAATCTTGCTTTGGGTTTTTGTGAAGGTCTTACCATGATAATTTCTCTGGAATGGCTGAGAAAATTAATCTCCAAAATCAACTTTATATGAAAGATTATGCAACTTCACTGCAATGTTTGGAGGGTGACTAGATTATGCATCAGTTTGTTCCTGCTGGAAAGCAGGTTTTTGTCGAAAGTAATTTATATTCTACAATGAAATATTTTTTTTGTCATAACCTTTCAATCCTTTTTCAGCAGGAAATTTCAAAATAAAGCAAATATTTGAATCTGCTTTTCAAAGAACAGGTTGCAGAGTGAAAGCAGCAATGAAACGGAAAAGATTTTTTTATTATTATTTAAATTAAGCATACAAGTACATGTTGTTTTTCTTTAATATTTTCCTCAGGGGGGTAGAAAATAAATAGCTATATAATAAAATGAATTAAAACAACATCGGTAGGATTCCTACATGTTTCTTAAAAAGAAAAATGAAATATAGTTCTGTGTAGAGCTGCATTTATAGATTTTTTTGTTACAGTCATTTATTTTGAGAGAGAGGAGGGTTATTTGTATGGTTATGGCTTCGTACCAGGATTATGGTTTCTCATAAGATGGTATTGCTCCATCACACAGGGCTCTGGGTTACTTCAATAGGTTTTGATATAACTTTGAATTTCATAGGAGGGGGCAGGGAAAACTCAAATAGAAAACTTCAGCTGACCTTTTTTTCCCTTTCAGTCCTCAGTTCCTGTTCACATATGTTTATAGCTGCTTCCAAGGATGATAACTTCTTTGAAAGGGTTGCAATTTGAGCATTTTTATATACCCCAGGTGTATTGCACCTATATAACTCTTATTACCATATAACTCTTTCTAACTATAAAACTCCTTTAGGGAACATAATATCGTTTGCATTAACTCAGGAGCTAGGAGCCAGCAGGCAGGATCTGGGGCACCTCGTGCTGGCCATTGCACTTGTCCACCTCCTTTGTTCCAGGATGAAACAGGCCCAAGAGCCCTTTTATTCCTCTTAATGGCTAAATAGATTATAAAAACTTTCATTCACACAAGTGGCTCCAGAGATAAGAAATGTTTATCAGGATTCAACAGGAGTGAATTTAATTTCAGTAAATGTTATCTCTAACTTTGCTATTGTGCACCTGATGCCTTCTCACGCTTGGCTTTGAAGGAAATAACGTAACGCCATTACTGACGATGAAAAACCAATAGCAGGAGATGAGAGACTGAAAGCTTGTTGCACAGATGAATATTTATAGCTGCATTGTGAGCATCTATTTTCTTGGATTACACTAGAAGATATGATAACAACACTGAAGGAAATTACTTTATGAATTTAATATCCATATATTTTCTGTACTGATTTCATTCATCTAGGCTTGGTGGCATTTTATGTGTATGGTAAACTCTGTTCTATCATTATTCTTATTACAGCTAATAGTAATCATTATTGTTATTGTAATTAATTGCCAATTTCCTCCTAAAAACAACCAGGAGAAAAATACCACAATAGAAATAGATATACAGGGCATTTAGAAATTGCTTGAGCGGTCACACTGCCTAAGATCTTGTGCTAAGGACTTCCTACAGCTAAAATATGTCTCTGACATACTTAATGGCATTCTGCTCAGCACTGAAGTGATGAGATGATTACATTCAAATTAGGAACTTCTGTCATTTTTTTAAGAAGCATGTAGAGTGCGAGCCTGTCTTGATTGCCTTGAAAACCTCTTAAAACTGCTCCAGTAGGGAAGAGAGGGCTTGGTTGTAACGAAACAGAAGCTGATTTCAAGAGCGCTGAACACAGATTTTGGTGGGTCTATCCAGCTCCCAAACTGTTGAATGGGATGCAGAGTGCAGATCCCCCATTTGAGGTATAGAAGATGAAGAGACGTACACAGGCACAATTCAATTCCCAAAATTGGTACCTTGGGCCATCTGGGATGCACTGGGGTATCAGACAGCCTCGTAGAGTGGGCACAAACCACACAGGACCTATGGAAGCCCAGTGCCCTTCCATCTAATGGGACATTTGAGGCACCTCAGAGAGCACCTAGTCTCTCCTTTAAAGTCACTAGATCCTCCAGGGAGTTTTCCTTATCGTTGTCTCCTGAACCCATGCCACAGCCAGGCCCATCTCTCTTCCATGAAGGTGAGTCTAGAAAACAGAAATGCCTTCTACCATATTCATAGTTGGTTCTCCCAGTGCTTAGAATGCCGTTATAGCCATAGGCCCTACCCAAGCTCCTGTTGGTAACCTGATGTCTTCTGGAGCTGGGCCATGGCACGCTACCCTGACCCATCTCTCTCCTAAGAAGTCACAGCTCTTGCCCTCACCTGTGCAGGGCTCTCTCCTACACCTTCTGCGCTGCCCATCATCACCTAAGCTGGAAGCATTTAAAGAATACTACAAATTAGTAAATTTGCTAGTTTTCAGCAGCAGCCATCCTCATAGCCTGCCTCACTTTCCACTATAAACTGTGATTCAGCTTTCAGTGTTGTTTCATGTTGATATTAAAGCCTGATGACTAACAACATCATTTCTACAGGTTTTGTCCTAACTCTCTAGTTGGACAAGGTCAGTATCTTTAATCCCCATGCTCAGCACAAGTAAATAACACGGCACAGAACACTAACAGGGGTCAAGCCATCTCCCATATTTGTCCCTATTGTTTTTATTGCTACACAAACACAAGAAGTGATATCAGCTGGAAATAATCTCTTTTAAAACATTATGCCGAGAGGTATCTTTGAAGAAATCTGAAGTCCACAAACAGTCCCTAAATTCAGAAAAACCCACAGGTCCTCCAAATGTCTCCTCTTAACAAAAGGAGCAATTAAGTCCCATGTTTCCCTAAAGACACCACGGAAACAGGGTTGTGTTTAATCTGATCCATCTTACTGATGGAGCAGGGATCTGCACCAGCACAAGGGAGCAAACACCTGGAGGAGATGGTCTCACTGCCAAGAAAGTCATGTCTTGAAAGAAGTAGACACCTGTCACAAGGAAGTAATTTTGAGCTTAACACATGAAGAAGCAGAAGGAATGGGCTCCAATTATTGGCTGTCTGCCAGCAGATCATGCTAGGCAACCAAAAGTTATCACCAAGCAGAAGTCAGGGGCATGATCTGGGTCCCCTGAAAGGCTGCACCAATCTTACCATGAAGCAGCAAAATTTCTCTATGCTTTCATGTACAAGAAAACCATTGGTCACCACTTCAGCTCGTGGGAGAGGTATCACTGCCAGGGACAGATCCCACTGTCACAGTGTCTCTCCTTTCTCCATTGGTGCTTCAGACAGTGACCAGTCCCACTACTGTCACCATCTTGCTCGGCTCTCTAGTCACCATGGAAATCCCCATTACCTCTCCCAGTCTCATTCATGACCTTCCTCAGCTGGCTTTTCTCTCACCTCAGTTGGTGTGTGCTCTAAAATATAACCATATTTTAGACATGTTTGTGGGGAGGCTGAGTTACCATTACTTCTACTGCAGGAGCACATAGACACACTGTAGTATTTACAGCCCCGTTTCCCAAGGCACCATACAGATGGGTTTGAAGAGACAGTCCCTTTCCTGAGCTGGGTATAGATGAAGTAGGCAAAGAAAGACCCATGAAATTTATTATAGTTACTCAGCAGCAGAGCAAGGAAAAAAAAAAGTGCCAGTCCCAAGCTTGGTGTTCTGCCCAGACAATTTTACTATTCCTGCTTTTTAATACATTTAACTTTCCCTTTAGCTGGCATTTTGTTGAAAAAAAACTTTATGGTCCATAGCATCAATGGTACTAAAATATGATAATTAATCACAGTCAGTTGCCAAGTTTCCACTGAGTTCAAGCATTTAAGTCACCATTAGCAGACACAATATTTCAGGATATCAGTTTAGTCAAAACATTGAAATGCTGAACCAAATTTGATCTATGACATTGGCAGAGAAGCAACCAGCCCATTATCGTACAGCTCTATTCATCATAATTTATCTAGTCTCCATCAAACACTGCTGTGTTCACCAGGCCACGAAGAAAAGGTCTTTAAGTGATTCTTGAATCTGCAATGCTGATGGTTAAAGTCTAGTTTGCCTAACAAATTTTACTGTCCTGTTTCACACACGCACAGACAGTAAAGTTCCTAAGAAAAAGCACTTTAGGGCCAAAAAGATCAACCTTTGCAGTAACAGACCTCAGCAGTGCCAGGCCACCCGTACATTCAGCTCCTAAAGATGCTCACAAAGCAATAGCAACCGTCTCCAGAGCAAGGTAGGGCTCACCCACAGCTTTCTTACAGGTGAGACTCTGCTTTTTACATCATTCCTCACTAGCAGAACAAACAGCCACTAAACACCAAAAAAGAGGGGGGGAAAGTGTTTTAACTGTCAGGCAGCAGTCTTTCTCCTTTCACCTCTGTCTCTGCAAGACCAATATAGCATTTCAGAGGGGGGCTATTGGAGAACAGAAAGAATATTTTGGAGATGTTACTGGGTGACAGAGTAACAGTTGAGAGCTCAGACTCTTAAATCAGCTCACCAGAAAATCAGAGCTCCTTCAGGATCAACTTCAGGTGCAGCTGAAAGACTGGCACACGTGAAGTAAATGGGGCTAAAACTGCCTATTGAGACTCATGTCCTGCTTGGGCTGCAATTGCGCCTGTCTAACACAGAGATAAGGAGTTCCTCACCTCTGAGATACACGCTCCTCCTGAGTACTCCTAACTGCACCTCACAGCTGGCTGAGGCGTGAAACTCTTCTTCCCATCCATCTCTATTCAGCATCACCACCAACTTCATATGCATTTCAGATCATCATCAGAGAGGAATAAAAACAATCTGGCACATCTTTCTATAACACTGGTGACACCATGTCTATCTTAGCCCACACTAACACTGGACTCTTCCAGCCTGAAAGGCACTACTGGAACTATAGATGTTATACGTTTGGCATGGCACCCACAAAAAGGGAACGATAAACAGACTATTCTCACAAAAGAGCATCTCATGAAAAGAAGTATATTTCCTCTTCTCCCTGAAAAAAAATAAAAAAGAAGCTAAATTGTTGAAAGGAGAGAAACAGAAAGGGTAATCAAAGAAAAAACATCAAAAAAATAGTAGGACTGGTTCATTCTGTCAGTTGCTGATGAATAACATGGTAGAAGAAGAGGAAAAATTAACCCCAAAGCATTCATGAGGGTGTGCCCAGTGAGACTAAAAAGTTGCTTACAAATAAGCTGCATATAGGTCACATAAGTCACATAGTGGCATTGCATAGAGTAGATCTTGTGAAGCAGATTTATTCCCTTCATCTTCCCATACTCATGGGCCTCCACACACTTGCAGAACCTTCCCATTCCTCCATCTGTGAGGTCTGAGCAAGGTCATGTACAAGAGGCAAAGCCAAGACTGCTGGGTTTCTCTTCCTCTCAGTCCCCTGTGACTCAGCCCAAAGAGGCAGCACATCATTGCCCCCTTCTTGGTTACCTCGTTGGGGACAGCTGGCCAACCATCTCTGTCATTCTCCATCCACCTGCACTCACCTCTTGAAATGGAACAGAGATCTTAAAGCCAAGCCACTCATCCTGCCATACGGTGCTCCAGACATTCACCTCTTGTGTGAGCCTGCACTGACCCTCTTCCATGCTGGGGGAGATGTCTGCTGCCTGGTATCCATCAACACCCTCTGCCTCTGAGCTTTGCCATTCCCTACTGGGCAGGAGCCATCTGGACTGTGACATCTTCACGGTGTTGATATGGATGTCTCCAAGTTCTCAAAGCTATGGGCGCCCTGTCCAAATCTCTACATGCAATCAAAATGACCTACTTTCCTCACTTGTCTGAATTTAAAAGTCTTGTAAACAGGTTGCATAGAGCCTATTTCTGGCTTGGCAAACGCATGCTCTTCTCCACAGTGGACTTTTTTAACTGATGGTGCTCAAGATGATTGATGAGTTTCTAAGAGCCAAAGTCAAATCACATCACTGGGTTATTTTTGTATTATTATTCATGAAGCCCATTCAAAGCTCAATTCAAAGGGCATCTGTAAGCAGTTGGTGAGGAGCTGGAACCCCTACTGTAATAAATGAGTCATTTCTCAGTGGAAAACAAAAAACCTACTACGTCAGCAAGATGATTGCACATGGTAAAGCATTGAGAGAAAGATGAAATGGGATTAAGGGAATGGAAATATAAGGAAATCTTAACAAAAATAGAGAGAGCAAAATATATGGGTGGAAAGAGCCTCAGATAGACTTGTATAAGGAATTGTTCTTATTAAGTTCTTCAAAAGCTTCAGAATGAGAAAAAATAATCTGGTTTACAAAACTACTTTGCATCTCCCTCCTCACCGAGCTTGCTTCAGAGACTGAATGGCCAGGTGCAGAAGCGGTTGTGCAGGGAGTCTCAAAGGCAAACAGGTCTTGTAGACATATTGATCCATGCATAGGGTAAATGCAAGTCAGGACATTATTTTCTAGAAAGTACTTGGCTCGGAGCAGACCAGATGGCAGGTGGGACAGGTTTCCACTTGAAGTTCAGTCCACCAGCCTAGTACCATGGCTTTCCAAGGAGAAAGCAAGGATCCAGGTAGGCACATTCAAAGTACATATGCCAGGGAAAGCAGTCAGGAACATTTTATTTTCTTGTAGCACAGTACGTAACAAGTTTTCGAGGACAAAAATTACTCTTGCATTGAGCAATATCAGCCTTTCCTAAACCAGCTACCACTCGGGCCTGATGGTTAGAAAAGTAAAAAGTGGCCTTAGCTTTGTGTGAGCTAAATCTGAGCTAGGCTACATCAGTGTCCACGCAGTCAGCGGAGTAATTGCTCTACGGGGGTTGCCAAATCAAAGCCTAGCAATCATCTGTCTAATACACAGTCCTATCAGTGTCTAGGATGTATGTAGACAACCTTCACAGTCAGCAGTCACACACTGCTGCTCACAGAAGGAAAGATTTCTTTCCAGGACAGGCCAAAGATTGCTAACTTAGAAGCCGAGGTGCAAAGGTTCATCTGCCTCTCGGGCAGGGCTCAGCTGGAGGTAGATCAGTCTAATTTAAAATAACGAGGTGTTAAAACTGCCACTGGCTCCTCGCCTGTTAAAAAGTATTCTTGGGCTCACTAAAACCTTCCCCACCTCAAAGAGGAGGTCTCCATTGTGTCCACCTTTGCAGCTGGCTCCTTCCCCTCCAGCTGTCCCCAGCTCAGGCACTTCTACCAGCCCTCCTGCCACCCCCTTCCTATGTGACAACTATGCATTTGGAAACATGCTCCCTTCTTATATTTTCAGGCCAGAGAAACCACTGATAGTTTGTTGTTCTTAAAGTATCTGTTCCTTTCATTCACTGCAAGAAAATCACCTGACTCAAGTTTTTCCAAGTACTTCTGTATTTGTTCAGGGATGTTTGCTTTCATGACTTCAAAAGGTGTTTCATTAGGAGGGCCCTTCCTCTAGAGTGACTAGGAAAGCCTGAGTGATAGGCTCATCCTTTACAGCATCATCTTGTATCCATTTATTTCAACAGAGGCTTTTTCATAGGGCTGATTTTTTTCATTTCCCTTCTCTGAGCTCTTATTGTTACCCTGTGCTTTGTCCAACAAGGTGATCAGAGTTACACTGGCCTCATGGAATAGGTCTCAAATTGACACAATGCTAACTGTGACATTTATAAATCTGCTCTTAATATAATCTACCTTCCTGTTTGGTTTTGGGGCCCTTTGTTGCCCACTAAAGCAGAGGTTTTTCACAGAGCTAAGATGTGACCACAATCCTTACTAGTTAACTGTGGGAAAAAAAATTCTGGTCAGTTCTGTGATTTCACTGTGAGCACAGAACATGTGCAGAGCTCATCAGGAATGAATAGAAAGCGAGGTCCTCACATTATCTGGGCCTCAGCAAAGTGTGACTGTCTGATGGGTTTGCTGAACTGGCTGCTCTCCTCAATGACAGGCAAAAAAGGGCATACATTTGTCAGGTTCTCATCCAGTCTAGTGGTGGACCTCATTTCCCAATCACTGAAGCCAATGGGAACATTTCCCATAACATCAATTCTTTGGTCCCCCTTGGTTCCTGTATGGACAGCTTGCTTCATGAAGCACTGCAGTGTGTAAAACACACAGAGAAAGGGACAAGCTTTTTAATATCTCATTTATATCTTCCTGAGGAGTGGAGTTAACCAAATGAAAGAAAAGCCAAGAAATTCATGGGACAGACATTTGCAAGTGCCACCTTCAGAGAGGATGGGTCTGGGGAGTAAAGCTAATTCTGAAGCAGAAGCACAACTCTCATATTAACTGTGATGGGCAACAGTGGTAGGATTGTTTTTCTTTTGACACTGCTTGAAGATGAGTCCCTCCACTTCTAGACCAGGCAACGAGTACTGAAGAACAATCAGGCTCTACAAAAAGAGACAATTCAAATGTCCATATAGACGAAGATCTTAAAAAACCTGAACTCTACTGGGGATGCTCGAGACTCAGGCTGCAAACACCAAACTGAAGTGCAGGATTACAGTGGGGATAGAGAGCAGAGCAAAGCAGCTACACTTTCAAATAACAACTTTCTGAAACAAATGCTGCTGCCAGCCTGGGTTTGCTGCAGTGACCTCGTAGCTGACCCTGCTTTGAGCAGGAGACTGAGCTAGAGGCCTCCTGAGGTCTCTTCTCAACTTGTATTATCCTGTGATCCCCCTGCCATCTGAGTTGTGTACGTAGCTTGAGTTTCTCCGAGATAAAGTATTAGTGGACTTTAGTTAAAGCCCTCCAAGAACAGTTATCCATGCTACAAATCCAGGCCACTATTTTTCATGCTTTGCTGACTCAAACAAAACAAAGCACACATTAGGAGTGAGACCTAGAATAATATATAGGGGTGTGTGTTGAAAGCCAGAAAGAACCATGGAGCGTGACCTCCTGAACACATGGGCCAAAACATTTTAGTCAATGATCTGCAGCAAACACTTCTTTGCAATCGTTACTTTGCTGATAAATGCAGAAACGTTGCAAACACCTTCAGAAGTTGAGATAGCTTAAAATCTCAACCCCTTAAGAGGATGCCAGTGTAGGAAAAGCAGTGAAATCCTTCTGCAGACTCAGGTGGTTGCTTATTAACCACAAAAGGAAAGAGGAAGCCCCAGCTACGATTTAGGACTTCAGAGAAAAGCCTTTTCTTCTCCAGCCATCCCTGTTCTCTCCACAGGGCTCACAACCTACGATTAATTCTGGGGCTGGAGCTCACATCAAACTGAAAAGGGCTGTAAGACAGACCTAGACCCAAATAACTTCTTAAATCTCTTGCTGATGAAAAGTGACACAACATAACCTTTATGTCAGAGGCTCAGGAGAAACTTGAAAACACTTCTAATATTTTGCCAATTGAATAAATACATTAGTGGCTGAACACTTGGATTCATATCACAAAAAGACTGACTGCTCTGGCAGCACAGACCTCCTCAGCAGCCGTAGAGCCTAGAAATGTAGATGCTGGTCACTTTGGTCAGATAGGCAGCTTGACAGACAGATTCACAAAGGAGGAAGCTAGTTAATAAACGTAGCCTCCTGTATGTCACAATTCACATACACAGGCCTTTAATTTTTAATTCAGTAACATTAAAAATGGGATTCAGCTTCAGAGACACCTGCATTTTAGCATCCAAATACAGGAGTTAGCTGGTTGTCTGAGCGAAGTCGCAATGGAGATCTAAGGGTTAAGTTAACAACCAGCTGATGCCAGTTTGGATGTCCCAGGCTGTCCTCCTTCTGCTTTTCTTTAGCCCATAAGTCTTCCACAGATGCTGTATCATATCCACACATCCAATGTAGAAGTTTTGGCTACTTGGCATCTCCATGTGGGGAGTTGAATCCCATCCATACATTTGGCAAAATCTGGATTTAGGTGCCTGAATCTGGAGTTGAGCAAAACCATTGTCCTTCCCTTCTGAGCCAACTGTTTGCACCGTCAGATGTCTCTTCCCCTTCTACTCCATCTTACCGTCTCCTGAAACCCCCTCTAAGGAATCATTTGCTAGTTTGTAATGTCTCTAAAGAACTTTCAGGCTCTTTAGGGAGGGGTAAAAAAATCAATTACTAGATAAGTCCTTAATAACCAGGATACAAATATCCTTATTCCTGAAGAGCAGGATTTAAGTTGTCCCACCTGTGGAAGTAATGGTTCAAATCTAGGTCTGCTTCTCTAATATTTTGCATAAGAGGGCTTTGCCAGGCCATAAGAAAGAGAGCAGGAATGGTTTGACGCAAACAGTAGGTGAACCAGAGGTCACCGATGGCTCAAATGGGTCATCAGACTTTGTAGCCTTCTGCCCTTGAGGGACCTTCTGCTGCCTGGGATAATTGGCATTTATTAGCTGTTCTTTAGAGCCACATCTGTGGAGAACATAGTTTTCAAATCCTAAGGCTTGAATTCACTTCTCTAATCAGAAAAAATAGAAAACAAATAAGTGCACAGGATAAAAATATTCACAAATCTAATGCCAACAAGCTGCTAATCTCACCCTCTCTTTGATCACCTGGCTCATTTTGCTAAGTCAAACAATGCTCTCCCTGGAAAGAGTCCAGGCTGCACGGTCTTTGCAAAATCTCCACAAACCTGAGCTCTCAAGGTACACAGCACCGGGTATTTCTGCAGGAACACGGTGTTTTATAGGCCTGAAAGGAACCAGAAACTTGGGTGTGCTTTTCATATGGGCTCATGGCCAAGAAGAGCCTGCCCTACATCACCTTTCCCTCCCCAGGAAACTTCCAGCTAAGCATCTTCTTCCCTGTGAAAGATTGATGTGGGGGAATTAC
This sequence comes from Rhinoptilus africanus, assembly GCA_013400135.1. Lineage (NCBI taxonomy): Eukaryota > Metazoa > Chordata > Aves > Charadriiformes > Glareolidae > Rhinoptilus > Rhinoptilus africanus. The sequence goes on from VXBO01015205.1 coordinate 485,760, forward strand.
TGGGTGAAGAGAAAAGCTTTTAAATTTTCAATGCCGCCTTTGCACAGGAGGATGGGCGCAGGCTATGGCTTTCCCCTGTTAAAGTGCAGGCACAGAAGCAGGTTAGAAAGCAACAAAGTGCAGCTCTCCACAGGGACACCGGGTAACCCTCAGACCTGCGGTAGTGGACACGCATCGACTGAAGAGGCTTGGTCAGGAAGGTGTTTCTTCCACGTTCAGCTCCTCTCTGGGAACTTTGGCCAAGTTGCCTAATGGCTTCAAAGACAAGAAACTGCTGCAAGGGGCAGAAGGGTCCACAAACTCCAGCTCTTTAATCCTCTAAAAAATTGTTTCCTTGCTTATGTCTTTGAAAAAAGGAACTCTTCAAAAGGATTTTATGGCTACACCCATCTCCAGAGCATGCAATGTAGTTCCCTTTATTTCAGTTTCTGAGCTCTTGGGTTGCAGGCAAGTCGGATTTTCAAGCTTTTCTCCACAGCCCTGGGGTAAAAGCTACCAGATTGCCACTCCCAATGAAGATCAGTCATTGCAATAGGCTGGCAACCTCACAGGGACACTTGGCTCCTGGAGCTGGCCATTTAAGGAACAGAATTAAATGACAAGGCAAACAACATGAACTTGAGAGATGGCAGAACGGCTTTTGGTCCAAACTTTAAACTGACTTCCTCGAATTCAAACCATCTTCAAGCTTCTGCATGACTGACATTCAGGTGATGCTTATAGTCAAGAGAAATGAAACAAACCCCAGTTCATTACAACTATCCACTGAAAAAAAAAATAGTTTCAAGCTGTAAATCCCAGCACAGAGACTCTAACAACATAAAAACAATCTATCTGGGAGAAGATGTTCTCCCCGTCCTGCTAACATTATTCACACATTAAATCAGAACTGACAATGCAATCTTTTCAGCTGAGCTGTTCTCATTCTTCTTTTTTTATCGTGATGAAATAATTCCCCTTTTTAACAACTTCCAAATGTTCACGCTGATGCATTATTGAAGTGACAATGCAGATTTCCAAGATGATGATGTGCTTGATTTTTTTCAAAGCAGTAAATAGACAGGATGTTAATGAATTGGAGAAGTATTAAAAATTTGTTTTGCAAAAGGAAATGTTTTTAACTATATAAACCGTTGCAACAACTATTGATTGCATTTCCACCACAACAAGGCAGCCGGCGGCTGATTTATGACAGCAACCCACCCTAACTATCTAACCAGATTTAATATAGTTGCCATCCCATGACACAATGATGTATATTTTTGTGGCAATCTAGAAAATAATTTGCAAGGAGTAACAGTTTGTTCTTCAGCCATCAGCCGTAAAGCTGTCAGGGGAGGGTCTCCAGCGCTGTCTGTGGGACAGTGATGTAGGGAGGAGGACTCCAAAACCTCATGGGCTGGGGGGACAAGGGGAGGGTCTGAAATTTATGGATATGAGCATTTTCAAAAGACTGTGTTGTTACTGGGTTTATTTTAACCATGAACTAAAGGTAACAAAGCCACCATAAGCATACGCAGTGTTTACCAAACCTCACTTTTCACTATCTGATAGTAAAATTCAAATGAGGCCTTACCATGTAAGTTGACAATGTTGTATTTGGTAGTCTGGAGGTAGCTGGGAAACAACTTTCCCTCTGGGAACCCTGAGGTCAAGGTTAAGAAGAGAAAAGGAAGGTAGGAGGAAAGTTCCTGCCCGCTTCTTTTCATCTTCACATGAAACATACTGGTTTTAGATAAAGCTGAGCAAAACTCTAATAGCAAATGCTGAAGTAACTGGGAAAAGACCATCTTGTCCAGCCTGCAATGCTTTACAGGGTTTCTTTGAGCATTTTTGCCTGAAGAGGATCTTGGGGCCCCCAAAATCTGATGGCGAAAGAAACAGCACTTACATCATACCCAGCTGCCCCTCTGTGCACCCGATGCAGAACTATGTCAGCAAGAGGGACTCAGATATCTGGGTGGAGGCGGCTGACACACAAAGTCAGGGGCCCCTTGCTTCATGGGTGACAGCAGAGATGGGGCATTGACATTGTCAAGGTGTTTCCTGGGGCTGGTTCTGGAAGAGGTGCCCACAGCATCTCCTCGGGATGGTCTGCTAGACAGGATCTTGCCAGGGGAACAGAGCCAAAGGGATAAGGGTAGGGAAATGGCATGGCTTAAGTGCCCTAAGGGAGAACACCCATGTTCACAGGCTGCTGAGACACAAAAAATCGTGCAGGAGATACCCCATAGCTTTGCGGATCCAGCCATCACCTTCACTCTTGGGCTGGCAAGGTTATAAGGAATCTCCCACTGGATGAGAAGCCTGTTTTCCACTTAGTCCTCATTAAGTACCTCACGCAAGAGAATTCCTACCTATTTATCACAAGCACAGCTAAGAAATACCTCGACAAATATTTTTTTTCTGTGCTTCAACCTAGACTGCGCTACATAGGTGAGCAGTAAATACAGACAATGCCCCTTCCCCTCCACCATTCCCCTGCTGCCTTCCCTCTTCTGCCTCTGAGGCTCTGCAACACCCCCATTTCATGAGGGCTTGGGGATTTCTCCTTTCATTTTTTGCGCATTGCTATATCACACCCCAGGTAGGGTACACGGGCTTCTCCACCAAATGTCAGTGTAAATCTGATCCACAGGAGCACTAATACATCCAAAGATGCTCCACGCAAACTTCAAGGTGGAAAGCAAAGAGGACAGGAGGACTGCAGGTGCTTCAGGCCGAGTGACTGGCACTGCAGAAGGTTTCCCTAGGGAAAAATCCATGTCTGCAGCCTCTAAGGATGCCTTATTTGCCAGGAACTAAAAAAAAAAAAAAAAAAAAAAAAAAAAAAAAAAAAAAAAAAAAAAAAAAAAAACCAAACCAAACAAAACAAAACAGAAACAAAACAAAAAAACCCACAACAAACTCTGAAGTTAACCACAGAACAAAGCCCCTCCTAGAAACAAGCTGAACATATTTTCTTTAGTTGACTAATTCTTGTTTATTTTTTGAAGGCTGCTGCTATAAAATTCACAATCCAATTACAATTTCCAGGCTGAAAGAATGGCTTCTAATTATATTGTTTTCCATCATTGCTAGAATCATTGCAAGAAAGAGTGGATTAATGCTGTATGATTTTGTTCCCTGTACAAGACTCAGATCTCAGCGTTCTCAAATGATTTATAAAAGACACATTAAATAACCTATTAACAGTGTTTTTGCAGCAGAAATGGGCTGTACCATAAACAGGACAAATTGAAAAATACGGATTTGCTGTTGCATTCCAATGCGTCAGAAATGAGGATAACACAGCGCATACCAAGTATAAACGGTATAAACTTGAAATTGGAGGGAAAACTCAGGTGACAACTGAGGCATGGGGCTGGGCTCCAGGAGAGCTGGCTTGGTATCTGGCCTGGCAGAAACTTTCAATGTGACTTTGGGTAAGTTATTTGACCAAGGGGAGGAGAAGCACATCTCCCGACAGAGGCATCCTAGTTGTCCTCCTGGTGTAGCTCTCTCCATGTAGGTGTGAACGTTATGTGCTTTGGGTGTCTAAGTTTCTGTTATAACCAGTAAAGACCAATGATCAAATGTGTATCAACGATCAAATGTGTCCACGTGACAGTTTCAGAGGTTCTGCTGTCCTTGCCTTTTTTCTCATATGTGCTCCCCAAGCACCCAGTTCCACCAGGTGTCTAAACTTCGGGAGATGGATACGGATCTTGCCCCAAATTCCATGTTTCAGGACATGTCTGAACCAGAGTCTAGGCTGGCATTTATGAAGCTTCGTCTGGATTTAGTCCCAATTCATCTATGCTGTGGGAGAGAAAAAAACTTCTCTCTTGAACAAACATAACAGTTGCCTACAGGAAGATAAATAAAATATATCCAGTTGAATGACTGAAATGATTGGAGACTAAATCTCCTGTCTATCGCTTCCCCTCCTTGCAGCCAGAACTAGTTAATAGTAAGACTTGCAGTCTGAAAGCAGAACAAGAAAGAAGAGGACGACCTTGAGCAAGACACAGTCCTTCAGGCTGTGAATCCTTCAGAGATGTTTTTACATGTAGGTGCAGGCACACATCTGTCTCCACATCAACAACAGCTGCTTGCAAACACAGCTCCTAGCGCACAAGACCCCTTTTCGGCACAGTTGGCCTCCTCCATGCGAGGGCCGACACCAAAGACCCTGAACCGAATTTGTCTTACCCTACAGCTTCCACTCAGGGACAGGTCCTGTCCCTAATGGCACTGCTCACCCATTGCCCTGGGCACCTTCAGCGTATAGAGCCTGGTGGACATAACAGTGTGGAAGATGCTTTTCTTCCAAAGAGCTCAGTCTCCTGCTTCTCTCTAGGGAGTCAGCAGTTGGTGACTATTTCCTTGTTTCTTTCATTATGCACTGGTTGGGTTGGAGTTCTTGGACTGTTTGGGTTTTTTTTTGCTGTTGTAAATAAAAAAAATTCCTTTGAGGTCTGACAATTCTTTTCTCTCCTCCCTAACAGCCCTACCTCTTCTGCCCCTCTTCTGCCCTCCAGCCTTGGGCATCTGGATAAAAGCAATAAAAGATAAGTCAGAATTGCTAAGCTCTTGAAGAAACAGACTAAGCCATTTCTTGTCCATTTCAAAATGAAGATAGGTATTTCTCTAAGGCAGGTCCCATTTGACTGCCAAAGCCACACAGTTCAGACAACATTACTCATACCAGCTTAAAAACTAAGAAATTTCAACATCGCGAGCACACTGAGGGCACAGGGAAGAAAACCAGCTAGGTTCCTTACCGCTTCTGCCCAACTCGCATAAAAGGACATGATCATAAATCAATATAACATCCAGAAAGAATAAAGTAGGAGTGTTTTATTTTCATTCTATTTCTCCAGCACATTTTGAGCCCCTGAGCTCTGAGCAGGAATGAAAACCACGTTTCAGTGTCAAAACCTGCCACCTAGAGAGCAAAACCGCAAATGAAAAAGAAATAGGCTGTGGGTTTGGGTTTTTTTTAAAGCAACTACCTCGTAGCATTACAGATCTGCCGACAACTATAAATTTGCTGTGCTGTCTTTCACAGCAACAAAACAGATTTTAAGAGACCCTTCATTATGTATCTGCACAGCGCAGATACCGTTCTAGGCTATTGCACCTTCTCCCAGCACAAACACTGCTGTGTGTGGTTCAGTGATTATAGGGCAGAAAAAACCCATATTTTTTCCCCCAGTTCTGTAAATTTATGTGGCTTATGTAAACAGAGACCGATCTCTTTTCTTTTCTTTTGAGATCACATCACTGTTGCAGAAAGCAAATCATTTTTTAACGGGAAGATTTGGGTGCTTTGAATGGTCATGAACTGTCTGGATCTGAGACTGCTGGAGAGGTGTGGATGCTCAGCAGGTCCAACACATCCGGCTGAAGACATGCTGTGCCAGCAAGCCCAGACTGGAAACAAAAAAAAATCGTGGTACGCTCCTGAGAAAATTTCCCGAGGTTTTTAACAGGAGAAAAACTTTAAAATTTCTGCTTATAGGGAAATAGCCCATTTGCACCCCAAATTCAAATGGAACAAGTTGCCAATTTCCTTCCAAAAATTGAAAATGTTTCAGCATTTCTGAGACAAGAAGTGTTTCTAAAACTGTAAATGTTTATTCCAGGTCAATTCAACACTAAACTATGTTCTCACAGAGAGGAGAAAAGGGGATGTATGGAAGTAACCTTCCCCTAAAAATGGTACCCATCAGGTTTTAATTCCTGCACCAATCACCTCCATAGCACATCCAGTCTCAGGGCTCCCATGCTTCACTATACAGGCCAGGCAGGAAAGGAGGAAGAGAGGGTGATGAGCCATTGCTATAAATTCAGAATAGTGAATTGCTTGCTTTTAAATCATGAATTACCTTACTTAGCTTCCATTAGCACCCATCTCAGTTAACCCTCTGTGAACAGTCCTCAGTGCTTTGGGCTGAGCAGAGCGAAGGTTGGATGCAAGTTAAACACAGCAATTCTCATACGTGCTGCTGCCTGTAGCAACTCACACGCCTCAACTACAGGAAACCAACGTAATATCCACTGCTGGGATGTACCTTTGATAGAGAAATAGTTTAACATCTCATTAAATAATTCAGAACCACCAATTATTTAATAATATAGCCAAAGATATGTAGCATAAATCCCCTGTAATTGTAGTAGTGTACTGCAAGTTGGTGTCTGAGAGACTTCTTTCTATTTTGGTGTTACAACTTCTGTGGAAAATGTCGAACCTGGACTCTCCCCTCTTCACCAGCTCTCTCTAGCTCTCTCAGCACTCCCAGATGCTATAGAGATGCTCCGGGAGGAAGAGTCTGCTGTGTAAAACACCCTGAATCTCCTGCCTCCCAGGTGCCCACAGCAGCACAACTCCTCCTCCTCCTCACGCTGCCTTCAGAGATCACCCACAGGCTCCTGCCTGCGCTATCAGACTTGCATGTAACCCCTCTTACAAAGAGCTTTAATCTAATCCCAATCAGTGGCAGGCACTGGGAAAGGGAGGGCAAAAGTGATGGTAAACCCAGCAAGTGGTTATGTGAGTGCAGGTAATAGTTAATTCCACAGTTTCAAAGCAATTAAGAGATTTTTCTTTGGGCACCACAAGTCAGGTACCACCTTGAAGCCACCAGCACAGAAGGCAGCCCCTAAGGCTCTTCTTGAAACCACTGTTCTGCCTCTCAGGGCTGAGATCCTGGCATTTCCTGGCCCAATTTGCTCTGCCCCCACCCCTCGCTTGCCTATTGCCAGGGGATCCAATCACTAGACCGCCGGGGAGCAGTGCCCGAATCTGAGCGGAGGTCAGCCACCACCCCAGGCTGAAGGAATACACGACTTTGTGGGTACTTTCAGTCTACCTAATTAGCAGCGTTCTGCCAGAGAGCAGCCTCTAATCCACCTGTCACCCAAGAGGCCCATTAGTGAGTGCTCCTCTCCTCACCTGAAAGCTCCATCTCTATCATTTGATCTGCAAAGAAGTTGCATCTTCCACTCACCTAAAACCAGCCAGACCACCTCAATATAGCAGCCACCCAATTTTCATTAGCACCAGGCTAGGATCCCGAGGAATTTCAATCCCCTACAAAAGGACGCAAGGAAGAAAGAGGATAAGAAGCAGCACATCCAAAAAAATGGGACAGCTTGAAGAACTGTGGTGAACCTCAGAAACTCTAACTATTGAGAAATCCACCACTAATCATCTCAATAATCCCATATAGTTTTAAGAACACTGGCTTATAGAGCTGACTGTCTTTCAGCAGCCTCTCCTTCCCTCTCCACCTCCAGTGCACAGCAGAGACCTTATTTAACCAAACAAATTAGCTTCAATAGGGTTTTTTGTTTGTTTCCATCGGTGAGCTTCAATAAAGCGAATCTTAAGAAATCTCCTTGCTAGAATCTCAAGTTAGAGCATCATTTTAAGTCCATAGGTAGAGAGAGTAACTTACCACCGTCTTCCCAGAATATTGTATAACAAAACATTCACCCTGAAAACCAGCAGAAACATAGAAGAAACAAAAAATAATCAGGCATTAATACATTTTAAAAAGACACAAAGAGCATGGTGTTCATTAGGCGCAACAGACCTCTAATCAACCCCCAATAAAATTAACATCATCACACTCAGGAAGCACCTACTAGTGAGAGTATTAGGTATCATTCACAGACTAATACTACCCAGTAAGAGGGAAAAAAAAACATAAAGTAGATCTGCATCCTCTTCTCTGTGTTCAAGAAAAGATGCATAGCAACAAATTCCTCCAACTAAAATGAACATGTAGAATTTACCCCTCAAAAGTGTGAATGATTTATAAACAGACAGCATTGTCAAGTTTAGATCAAGGAAAGAAAAAAAGGACTATTTCATAAAACTTAACGAGATCTCAAACAGTAACATTAGCAATATTCCTCTTGCACATAAAAACTACTTACTAAGTCATAAAGTAGCAAGAGGTTTAAGGCTCAATACTAACCTAACTTTCGCATTTAAAAAAAAAAGTAAATGAACAATTTTCCACAGCAGTTTACTCAAAATATTTATTCACAAGTACATATGGTATTAAACAGCTGTGAGTATGTTTTCCAAAGAGACACTGTCATTAGCAATGTAAGAAGCTCTGATGACATTTGTCAAGTGCACATGTTTAGGCGGCAAAAGGAAGCTACAAGCACTAAGCCTTCCAATGAGACAAGGTCAGGTTTCTTCCCCTTCCTCAGGTGATGCTCAGTTCCAGGCTGGTATCGCCTGCTGCCCCGGGCTCGAACAGAACCAGGCAGCTGGTTATCCCGTTGTGCAGCACTGGATAACTGCTGCAAACATAAGAATCAAGGTTGCATTTGTAAACCCAACCCCAAATTTCAAGATATGAGGAAACACTTTCTCAACGGACAACAATCAGTGGAGTTTACGGCCGTCTTCTAAAATAGCTGGTGCCTCTAAGAGAGCTTCCATGGAGCAACCCCTAGCGGGAAACTTACTACACCTCAATTGTCCTGGAAAGTTACCTGTTGTAACACTGGTGGCAATGATGAAATTCAGGCAGTTCATTAAGAAGCATCACCCATCCCAAAAGTTGTGTTGTGGAGAAGCCCACCACTACGATGAGTTACTGTGATTAGCAGGCTCATAAGACGACAAGCTGCAAGACCCTGACATTCACTGGTGAAGAACTGCACTCTTACGCAGCCCGGGACATGTTAGCACTGGTACTTCTCTAGCCAAGGGCCACCGCTTGGTCTTTTCACTCCTGATTAAGTCAGGCACCACCAGAAAACTGAGCAGATCTGCTAAGAAAATCCCTATCCGTTCTCAGAGGCTTTCACGAATGATTTCAGCCATCTAGTGACAGGATGTCAGGTTCGTTTGAGTAAATCATACCGAGGTGAATAATACAACATCTGGTCTCCGTGTCCTAAGGCCTGTATCATCTGACTGATGCCTGACCGTGTACGAAACACATTAATACACATCCAGTGCAGCAGAGGCAGGACCTGTCCTTTTAAGCATTTTGTCAGGGCTTCACTCTAGGAATTTTAAGTGTCAGCACCAAGACACCTGCTCACTGCTTGCATCAGGAAGAGAAATTCCACAGGCATTTGAGTAAGAAACCAAAGACCAATTTTAAACAAATAACGACACAAGTTTTTGTAACAGCACCTTTATGGAACACAAGGTTAGCTTTAGACAAGTGCCAGGTTACATGAATTTTCAGTCTTCTATATAAAGAAAGCAATCTTGGGTTTAGTCCATCCCGATAAAACTTGTAACGCTCATTTATAGGCACAGTGCTTGGGCTATTTCCAAAGTAAAAAAAGGGCTTTCCATTACATTGCTGGGAGTGGTTAACAAGAAAAATACCTTATTACATTCTTTTCCAGAGAATAATAATTCTCCTCCATTATGTCCCAATGTTATGAGGATTTCAGAACACACAAGCAACGCAATCCTAGTTAAGATAAAGAGGAAAGTAAGGTAATGTAAGCTAGAGACCAAATCATTTTAAGTTACAGACAATTTTGAATATATATTTGCACAGGATATTAGATTCATTTCTGTGAATAAAAATTTAATCTCTCCACACAATAAACAGAATTCCTTGCCAGTAGAAGACTACACTGTGCGTGGGTCATCAGCCTTGAAAAGAAAGTCTGGACTTCAGGTATATCCAGCTACATGGATCAACAAGCAACCCCTTCAGATCCAGCAGCTTTGGTTTAATGGACGGAAACTTTGGCCTATTGTTCAAACAAACATACTTGCCAGCAACAAATAAGACTGGATTTTTTAAAGATAAAGAGAAGTGTGATATGTGCATAGTCAGTGCCTTGATCCTTAAAAGCATCTCTATAAGCAACTTTACCTTAAAATGGGCAGTGCTTAAGTTATAAAAGATTCAGACCTTCAAGGCTGATTATTTTGTTTATGATGGTTGAAGAAATGGCTCTGCTTCAGGAATTCAAAAGATGAATCTGATTTAGTAGTAGATTTATTAATTTGCTGTGATTTACAATGAGGTGATCATCTCTGAACCAAGGAGACATCAAAACAGGTTTAGCCAGGAGGTTTATGGCTTCCGAGTCGAATTCAAAGACCAGTGTCAGTCATTTGGGCAACTGAAGATCAGCAGACAAAAGATAAGCGGAGGCCAGGTGCTGCACTGATGTTTTGGAGACAGTATTCCAAAGTGTCTTCTCTTACAGCAATTTCCTCTTCTCAAACTCCTGCAAACAGCACACAAACATTTTAGGTAGGAAAAAACCAAGAGTCTTCTATTACTATTTCATTTTAAATTATTTTGTATTTATCATAGCAAATCTCATTTTCAGAATTAAAAATTAAAATATAAAATGCGTAATGTGCAAATTAGAGGAAAGGCGGGTAAGTACCCTCCCACCTCACATTAACAAACCAGAGTAGCGCCAGCCTGCACTTAAGACTGCAATGCTGTCAAGGAACCATTTGCTCCCAGGCATAGCGCAACAGGCTTGAAAAACGCTAATTCTGTATAAGAACTGCAGTAGAATCCTTACAGTAAAGGATTCAAGCAATGAAGCCGAGATTTTCACTTTAGTATAGGAAAAACACAACGGAAGAGGAATCTCACAGCAGCCTGTGAAGATGCTATACTGCACTGTCACCACAGGGGAAAAAAAGAAAAATACCTGGCACAGCTAAATTATGTATTTCCTCTAGCTGTGAAGCAATGCCTTTTTTTGGATCCGAATTAACAAGAATGCAAATAATCCTATTGCATACATAAGTTTTTCAGCTGTATGCATTCAACGTTAATTCTGAATGAGTACTTTAAAATATACAGACCTGTATGCCAAGGCTTTCCTTCCTCAAGTACCCTATTTACAAAGAATGTTTTCAGATTTTCAATTAATTCAGGTTCTTCGCATTCAGAAAACGCAATTCAACAAGTTGCTACACTTGAAAGCAAAATGTAATCTCTTCTCTATTTTGCTATGTTTACTTTTGTGTAAGGGCAACATTACATAAAACTACGTGCACGTATTATCTACGTAATACCTGCAGCTTGTTCAGTCAATAAGAGTTCTTATGTTTAACCAAGTTCAGAGCAACAGACTATTTAGGTAAGAGATGTACTCCCAACTCATATTCCTCAAATGTAGCTTCTTGCTCTGTTTGAGCATGGATACCAGTTTCCAAGAAACGAACCTTGTAGATGGTGCTACCTAGCTGAGCAGGAGACATGCTGACAACGACACCAGCGCTCTGAAGAGCAGCTATCTTCTCTTTAGCTCCACCCTTTCCCCCAGCAATGATTGCTCCAGCATGACCCATCCGCCTGCCTGGAGGCGCAGTCAGACCAGCTATGAATGACACTACCGGCTTGGCATTTGGACCCTGTGAGGAAATAAAAGGTACTGTGTTACATGGGGGAGGCTGTGATGAAAAGCAATTCCAGATGGCAAATTTTATTTATATATTTTTTTAAATATCAACTAGCCAGGCAAAGATATTAAACAGCTAGAAACCTCAGACAACACCAAACAAAGAGTCTGAAGAGTGGGGAATAGTTTCCCTCCTGATAAGCATCATAAACCAGAAGCAATCTGAAACTTTAAATCATCTCTCTACACAGCCATGTATATTACAAAAACCAGAATGTTGACTAGAAATATCATTACAGGATAATAAATTTAAAGTTGACATTGCTCTCCAGATAGATTTAATCTCGATAAAGCCCTTAATTTCAACTCTTGCTTTAATAAAAGTATGACACTTTGGGGTTTTTTTGTAGAGATTGAACTGAGTTTTCCTTGACATTTCAAAAGATGTTTAACTGGCAAAAGAAGTTGTCTACCAAGGTGTCTGGAAGCAAGCTGTTTAAGACTTACAGTATTATTTTTTTTCAAGAATGCTGCTGCATCTTCTTCAGCATTTCCTCCAATTTCCCCAATCAATATAATCCCCTCAGTATGAGGATCCTTCAAGAATACATCAAGGCAGTCAATAAAATTAGTTCCATTGAAGGGATCACCTCCAATCCCTGAAAAAAAAAATTATAGCCACAAAAAAAAAAAAAAGACTAACTCAAAAAAATGATACTGCATTTACAATAAAAGTTTCAAAGTAAATTTCAGCATGGAGAGTATTCCCAAAGGCTCCTAAGAAGGGCAGCTCTGAAGGCTCTTCCCCAGTCAGTGTGACAAATTCCTCCTCTGAGTATCTCCCCCATAACTTACAGAAAGCTTTAATATGGGAATAATCATCTTTCAAACCATAAGAAAATATTATGCCTTATATAGAGGCTCTGTATAAGACACAGCAGGACTGAGATCCCAGCCTCAGAATCTTGCTGTAAGAAAACTGAATTTATTTAACATACCCAACTAAATGCCTAGGAACGCCCTATCCTTTTATAATACTAAATTTTTAAGAAAATTTGTTTCCAAATTGACATCGTATTTTCTGGCGGTTTTCCATTCAAAGCCAGTTTTTAGGCTTTTATTAATCTGATGTGGAAATGATAATAGAGAAGGGTTATACTTTTCACAGCACAAAGGGATCTCATTTCTTAGCATAATTGCCATTCAGCAGTTTCTTGCAAAAAGAAATTACTTTGAATTTCTTCTTGTAAAGGAAAAGCAGATGAGTCTAGGGGCAACAGGTTCTTTCTGAGAAACCTACCAACACAGAAAGACTGCCCCAATCCAACTTGCGTTGTCTGATGAACAGCTTCGTATGTCAGAGTTCCAGATCTTGACACAATACCTTTAGGAAAGAAAATGAAATAAGCTTAATGCTAACATAGTTAGGAACAAGACTAGAGGCAGCTGTTCTTATATTCAGGAAAATCACCTTAATAAGCCAAACACGAAATGCTAGGTTTTCCAGCTGTCCTTGCCAAAACATGAAAACTATCTAAGAGTCTATCAATACTATTTCTTGGTTGGCACTTTTTGACACATAACTGTCAACAGACTAAAAATGCCCAGAAAGTCAGTAATATTGTCTGAGATAGCACTCCTCATCCTGCAGCTTTACCAAGAAAGAAAACTAAGAACAGAACAGAAGAATATACTTCTTGTCTTGTATGCAAGTAGCTGTGATTGAACTTCAGCTGCAGCTCAACGGTTAACAAAAGAAATCCGTACCAATCACACCTCTAGTATGGCCAGGCACACGAGAGATCCTCCAGAACAGAAATATGCTGCACAAATACAAGTTATCACTATTAAGGTATTTGTAGCTGCAGCTCACTGCTCTACAACACACATTCAGCATTTACATTACAATATTACAAGAGTCCACAACCCCAGTTTTAAATTCAGGATAGAAGGTAACAGAGCCTAGATCAGGTGCAAAATATTTGTATGGTTTTTTTGGTCATTTTTCTAAGTCAAGATTTCTGTTAGTACTGCAAGAAGGAAGGTTTCCAGGAAAAACAGACATCATCTTCCATCTACTTTTAGCCATCTAACAAGGAATGTCATAAGTATATTGAATGAACAGAGGAAAAAAAACCCACCACTAGACTAACAATTTTAGTTTTATCAATTCTTTACACTGTTGGACAGTGCAGGTGTCTGTTGGTGAAGGTTTTTTTCTTGCTATGTTTGCAAAGGGCTTCCTGTTTACTATTAAGAACAGATTGCCTCAGACAAGCTACAGATAAACGTCCAAAGACTGTGGCTATTTTTATAGCTTGCATCCCAAAATGATCAAATGATTCTTGGACACCTCATGGTAATAGAAAGCTGGGGAGCATATCACTAAAGGTCACAGCGTTAGATGAAGCTGGGAGGATGGCAAAGTTACATTTTTATTCCCTGATCCTTGGATCACTATTGAAAACGTTTCCAGGAACAGTGGGGCAACTGGATTCAGGAATGAAAATATTCTTTTGCATTTGATGTGCCTTGCATTGGATCCTAATATATTGTGACTACATTTCTTGTAGATACTTAGAAAATCTTAACAGTACTTTGATTCAGAGGGGAGTTCAGGGCAATGTCAGCTGATGTTATCTTTTACAGTCACAGAGTAATGTCTTGATGGTATCTGCAGTCATCCGATTTTTCAATTCCAGGTTTACAGGTACTTCTGAAAGCTGGAGGTGTTAACACACTCTCAGCATTCACTAGGTACAGCTTATTCTCAGCTCAGAAGTGGTTAAGTAGCGGAGCGTGTTTTTCATGCTAGAAAAACTGCACCGAGTCCACGAAGTTCAAGAGCACTGAACAGATTTTCCCACAGTAAAACCACATTTCATCACAAAAAAGTGTTACAAAGGATACTGTGCTCAAGTTAAACTGGTTACCCCCGCTGACAGATAATAGCAGATGTGCTGTCTACAACATTTCTGAAGCTCTATTTAAGTACAAATGCATATTTTGAAAGAATTTTCTTTATAGCTCCTGAATGGCATTATTTTAAAAAACAACCAAGTTGTAATTTCTATAGTTTAGAACCCAGAACCAACAGAAGTCAGGACAAGAGACCTGCATGCAGCAGGGTGTCTAATATATGATCATGAACAAGCCACTGCCTTTCTGAATTTATTTCTGCTGAGAGGTGTGTATATTTGTCACTTAAACTCAGCATGGTATAGGCATCTAAATTATCATGTTATAAACTTGCCTGTGATCTCTTCTCTTTGCTATAATACTGAGCTCACTATAGGTTTACAATCCTACTCCTCAGGAGTTGAGCTGTTGGAAGGAATAGTGTTGGAGAGCTTAGTGGTCTCAAATCTGAAGATAAATGGAGGTATCCGCAAAGGAGAGTGTTAAGAAAACCAAGTCAATTACATTACCTATGGAAACTTCCAATTACTGTGCCTCTATCATCAGTACTTAGTGTCTGCTATGACAGACTGACTGATTTGGCCTTTAGGATTGATAATGGCAAAGTTCACTTACAAACTGAAGGACAGACAAGATGTTTAAGCAGCATGTCAACTGCCTTCAGGGCAGAATGTGACTTGCCTCATGAATACAAACAGTAAAGTACCAAACTTTAGTTTTAGACGATGCTTAAATATTCAAAAACTCACCAATTCTTCCCTTCTTGTGAATGTGACCAGGCATGATACCAATTTTACATTCTCCAGGCTAAGGAAAGAGTGGGAGAAGTCAGATGGAACATTCAAACCATCACTAAGAACGGTTCAACCTTGGAGCAAATCCAGAAGTCACTTACATTGATGACTCCAGGGCAGTTCGGGCCCACTAGTCGAGTCTTATCCTGTCGAAGCAGTCTGTGTTTAACCCGGACCATGTCCTGCTGGGGAATACCTTCAGTAATGCACACAACTAAGGGCATTTCTGCATCGATTGCTTCATTGATTGCAGCAGCAGCAAACGGAGGAGGTACGTATATAACAGTGGCAGAAGCACCAGTTTGTTCTTTGGCCTACAATGGACAGAGTAAGAAAGATATTGAGCATCTAGTGGGGCCAAAGAGAACATTTGTCAACTAGTCATTTAAAATATGTCCATTCATAGGCATGAACTAAGTAAATGGATATGTATTAATTTACTATAATCGATGCAAGCACTAAATTCACTGAAGATAGGACACATACAGCGCAACAAGGGAACTGAGAACTAACCACTGTCTGGAAAGGTTCTACCCCATCAACACCCATTATATATACCCTTAGATAATAGTTTGCTAAAAATTCATCATACACACCAGAATCAATCACAAACTAGTTGCATGCATAAAGTAAGTGTATCCAGACTCTGTGAACTTCACAGTGGAAGCCAAACTCATGCTTGATCACACTGAATGCTCCCTCTTTTACAAGGCTTCTATTTCGCTCCTTGCACAGTGACATCCATGGCTCAAACATTTGTCTCTCCAGTGTGAGCAATGAAATAAGGAGCCCTTCAGCAGCATTAAATTGTCTGCCCTCCAGTCATTGCTGCAAATTACCTCCTTCACAGAATTAAACACAGGCAGACCCAGATGAGTTTTTCCCCCTTTCCCTGGAGAAATTCCTCCAACTAGATTGGTGCCATAGTCCAGCGCCTGCTGGCTGTGAAAGGTGCCCTATGAGAGAAAAAAAAAGTTACAAGGCACAGAATAGATAACTGAATTAATCAAACACAGTTTATGTTATCTCTAATTCTGAAGGCAATTTATAGCATGTAAATTTACAATGAGAAGGGAAGTTTTCAAAACAATATACAATCCACTACTTTGAAGAATGCATCAACGCGTTTGAAATGGATTCAGCATATGCTATGCTTTTTCTTTTAAATCAGAGCACTGTGGTTGCACGCTAAAGTGTATTTTGTTGTGTGTTGCTAATACACCTGCAGACATAGTTTTACTTTCCACATCAAGTCTGGCAGATGACAAACACTATAATGAAACAGAAGACATTGGCATTCTCATCCATGACTAGCTGATAGTTTTAGCAAAAGCAGTCTTCTCCCTTTGCAAATGTGTAAAAGAGTGAATGTGAGAAAATTATTAAGTATCCTGAAATAAACCCAGAAATTTAATTCATAGGTATTGACATTCAAAGGCATTTGTGAAAGAGGTACTTCTCAAATGGTAAGTTTTTGCATTTTTTTTTTTGCAATTTTCCCTTTACAAAGAAACCCTTTCAGTTGCATGCAATAATAAGGCTTAAGACCAAAATCAACAACAAAAATCAAGAGTAATATAATAGAGATGACTCAAACTCAAGTTTTAAGCTTATGTACAAATGGGAAAAAAAAAAATTATCTAGTCTACTGAATTTAAGGAAAAAAAAAAGTCTATTTGGACCAAAGAAAGCAAACTACAGTGCTGAAGGGACCTTCCTGATCACGGAGTCCAGCAAAGGAAGTATATAATCCCTTTTTATAAGTTATTATGGTTTTTTGACAACTAGCTTTCTGAACTGAAAGGGTGATATAAGAAATTGTTCATATACATACCTGTTTGCCTGTGAAACCCTGACAGATAACCTTTGTATTTTTGTTAATATACAGATTTTTCCTTGATGCTGAGTAGGAGCAGTGTCGCACTCCATTCTGCTGCACTAGATAAAGAAAGAAGAAAGAGCAAGCCATTAATCCACTGCTTTGTTGCACTCTAAGTCACAAAACATTCTATCAAATAAGCATATATATATTAATGCTTACATCAAAAGATTGATCCAGTAGTTAATGTTTCAAAAGCAGCTCTGAAGATTTTAAGCATTTAAGATTGTTTAATCTAAGATATTAAACACCCGTAGTTCACTCTACCTACCACTACAATTACTGGGTTTGCTAGGAATCCAGTTACGTATTTCTCATAGTGAGTACTTTAATATCAGAACTCCAGTCACACCAAACAGAAACATCTTAACCGCTATTTTCATTTGCAAATAAGTATGTGTCTGTCCTCTAAGAACTTTTGCAACGTGACAAAGCCAAAACTAAAATCCCACTATCCCAGAGGCTGTTACAACGTAGGTACTACATCACACCTTCTGCCAACGCTGCACATACTAGACACATCGCCCACACTAGACAATGAGAGATACTGAAGAGGCCAGGGGTCCCTCAGCCCACGTGACACCTAATGCCAAGACATACAGCAAGAGACCTTTCTCCAAGAGAATGCCCAGCTACGGGAGCTTAGACACCACTGCCCAAAATGCACATGGGGATATGTAACTCTCCGGATACTCCGCTAGAACCATTTTCAATTTAGTTCTCACCACTCTGGTTCTGAAAAAGACAAAACAACACAGCTACAGAAAAACAGCACAGTGAATGCTGGTATCAAAAAGGCCAGGAGAATGACGGCATCTCTGCTGAAGGGAAAGGTACATTGACATTAAATGTTTAAACAAACAAACCAACATACAGGATGTTACCATGCAAGAAAGCTTGAGATGAGGAGGAAAAAGAGGTCTTTAGTAAAAAAAGGATGCAAGCATTGCCTGTATTCATTGCTATATGCTTTTTCAAACACCGTAGTTTTGAGGTGATCAAAACCAATTTAGTCCCTGTTAGTGCTTTAGACAAAAAACATATTTTGTGCTTAGAGTGAACACTGGAGGGTGCACTCTTAATACAGAAAATTACACCAGTACGTTACTATATACCTCCTCAGCTCTTTTAAAACTTTACCACATAAGATAGGAGGAAGTAAAAAGTACAGGTAAAATAAAATTAAAAGATTCTGTATCATCGTCCCTGGACTGTTCTACATACTTATCAAGCATGCCTGAACAAGGGAGGATTTTTTTTTTTTCTATTTCTTATAAGGAAGTAAAAGCTATTAAGTTGAAAAAAAAGAAAAAGATATTCTTCAATATAAACTGCTAACATATGAATTTACTAAGAAGCATTATTAACATCTCGTAATGACATACTTTCTATGTGGTAGAAAGAAGCACAGAAAATTTAAGATGTATGTATATATACATTTCTATCCCAGAGCTACACAGGACTCTTCCACAACTAAATTTTAATGATACACTGCTTTTATGCTTTCTTTCTATTCAGAAAAAGTGAGAAGAAAAATTAAACCATGCCAGAAGCAACCTACAGACATCAGTGATATTGGTAAATCTAAAGTCCTTACTATGTTCTTAAAAAGTGCTGACAGGAACACAGGACTTCAGCCACCTCCTGCCATTCTCTGAGGAGCAGTGGCAGCACCGCATCCTCAGACCAATACAAAGTAAAATTCATCTAGATTTTGAAGAGAAACATAGACTAGCATGTGTAAGAAAAGTCATAAAAGCGCATGTCAGCTAACTGACCTCCAGGGTTTTAATCTAAATCACATCTTTATCAACACACACTGTTACAGAACTTGTTACACTAAGAAGAAATACAAAATAGTAATGGACAAAATATGTCTGAAGCTGACACTTAACAAACAAGGTTACAAGGCTGCCTGTGGAAGGGCAGAAAAAAAGTCTTGCTGTTCAGTGCCACAGCTACAGAAGACAGCACAGTACGGTCTTTGTACTTGGCCAAGAGCTTGGCCTTCCGAGGCCAGGCTGCAACGTCTTGCGGGCTGCACCTGCGCTGCAGCAACACCTCAGCGGTCAAACGCACCACTGGCAAACAGCAGCCTGTCTCCAGCGAAGGAGAGACAAAATAAGCAAAGAAACAGCTGGCCTGCTGGTTAGGAGAGCAAAGCATCGTCCTACCTGATCTCAGACCTTTGGGCAATCCCTCACCGGCACAAGATACGACTGGGTGAAACTGAACCCTGAGAAAGGCAGAGGATTTGACCCTCCCTGTGAAGAAGCTGTTACAGGCATGACCTACCACCAGTGGTGCCGTGTGGAGAACGCTCAGGGCTGCGAGAAGTACGGGAGTGCACGTTTTGAAAGCCCTCTGATGGGCCTGCAAGGGTAAAGAATAAACCAGCAACACTAAACTAATTCAAATCTAAGTTTTACACATATTGTTTGCGCTACAACACTGGACAAATCCACCTGCAAAATAAGAGTGGGCTGCTTGTCAGGCAGAGAGAGCGCACTCAGCAATTTCAGTATTTCGGGAAAAAAAAATATATATATATAAATAGTCACTCCTTTCACTATACCATGAAAGCAATTCTACAGTCCACGTCCAGTTGTCTGTTCAATATCTATTTTCAGATATTTATAACCTTGCACAAAAATGTTTTTGAAAGCATACGTTTGTCAATTCTCAGTCTTGAGAAGCCTATATAGATATATTTTTCAAGGATAAGGAGCTTCTGAGCATTTTCCAAGCTACCAAAGTACCCAAAAAAAAAAAAAATTTTAGGCACTGATAACTTAAAAGACAGCTTAAACTCCAAGCTTTATATGGATTTACTCCTGAAAACTGCATGTGCTTCTCACATTACTGAAGAGCCCTGGTTCAGAGAAAATACAAAAAAAGGCTGGCTATAGGCTTGAGCCATTTGGTCTCTTCAGAGAGGCAGCTTAGCATGGGCACATGCCTAGGGAACGATACTTTTTGGATTAAATAAATCATCTTGCACCTTCTGGGCTGGATGTTTATGAGGTTTTTGGGGTTTTAAAACTGACACGACAGAGCTTTGTATTTCTCCCCACAGCCTTGTCTAAAGCAGAAAATTTTGCCCCCAGTTATCAGCACAATAGGAGCAGCAGGGGCATCAATCAAGATCTGCTATACGTGGCACAAACAGC
The DNA here is from genome assembly GCA_013400135.1 of Rhinoptilus africanus. Lineage (NCBI taxonomy): Eukaryota > Metazoa > Chordata > Aves > Charadriiformes > Glareolidae > Rhinoptilus > Rhinoptilus africanus. The sequence goes on from VXBO01015205.1 coordinate 505,877, forward strand.
AAGTCCCAGGTGCAAACAGCTGGCAATTTCAATAGATATTGATATAGATAGATTGAAACAGACAATATAAGATGGAAACAGGTGGAAAATCGAAATGGCACACCTAAGTTCACAGCAGGTAAGAGTCAAAAATAGAATCAAAGTCTTAGTTTCCACCAGGGCCTTCATTCACTAGCTTGTACAGCTTCACAACTTCCAATGACTCTTCAGCCAATTGCTTTTACCAGCACCAAATCAGGGTGCCACAGTGTAAATGCAGGTTCCTTCAAGAAGATGGAGGGGGGGGTGGGGGTGGAATTTGCTCTTCCAATTACCAGGATACAGCTGCGAACCAGTGAAAGCCAAACTCATTGGTGATACTATTTTAATGCACACGTCTAAATTACAGGCCAAGTTACAAAGGTGCAGGCTTCATATGAAGAGCAGAAGAACAAGCCTTACCAAATCCAAATCTTGCAAAAGCACAGCAGAAATCCTGCATTTTGACAAATCAGAGTTCTAGCATAACATTACTGTTTCCAGCCTGTAAGGGTTGTAACAGACCGTTAGGAAAGAGTATCAAAAATAATAAGAAACTGGATAGTCTTTCCCAGGCAATCCCTTTCACTTCTGCCCCATCTCTGCTCTGTTTTGCATGGTTCGTGGTTTAAAAAAAGGTTATGCAAATAACAAGATGCATTTATTTTGGCTTTCCAGTGCTTTAGCTTCTACATAGCTGAAGACAGACGTACTGTGGCAAGAAGCTATTTTAGTCCATTGTACAGGACAATCAAGTAGCTATGAAAAGTAATCAAACACCAAAATCCTGCAGTCCCATGACAGATTTGAAAAGGAAGATCTAAATTTTATCAGAAGGGTATAAGCCTGTATATAAAACGTCTAGTAAAGAAACATTAATAGAAGCTAAGGGACAGAATTACCTCTACCAGCAGTTTCTGTGCTGGTTTCCAGAGGAACAAGACCCCAGCCACGCCTGGAACTCACTGCAGCCCAACTATCAGGAAAACCTACCTACACTTGCTTCTTAAAAGAAAACTTACAATTTGTAGCCTTGATCAGGGCTTAGAGATCACTTGTGTATTACAACTAAAAAGCCCTTCTGGACAAATACACTATTATTTATCAAAGTCACATATTATAAAGAAAACTGAATCCTTTGCATGGTATTTTAAAGCCCACATCAAATGTAAGTATTGTTTACACCGAGCTTTCAGGCACTGACAGAGCAGCAGCACTGCCAGCACACTGGGACACACCAGGACACTCACAAGCACAAATCTCAAATCTCTTCCTCATTCAAACTTTAGAAAGCTGAACACTTGTTATTTTCAGGACTTCTTGCAGGATTCCCTTGCTACGGACAAGAATTCAAGTCAGTATGCCTCTGTCCTGCCTAAATTTATCCCAGGCAAAAAGAAAAGAAAGTTTGGAAACTGAGGTAGCATCTCAGGCCTCCCACAAAATGAGTACAACACAAGAACATGTTAAAACAACAGAGATTCCTCTCTAGAAGGACCCAAGCAGATATCAGTCTTCTGGCAATGCAGATAAGTAATGAATTAAATTTTCTCTCTGAATAGCCAGAGAACGTGGAAGTGAAGGAAAATATTCCTTTTCTATCACCTAAATAAGGAAAGAGGAAAGCCTTAGAAATCATGCAGCCTCCAATATAAACGAGCAAATTGGAGGTCAGTACAAGGGGAAGAACTGAGGTGCAAGAGAACATCAGGGAAGAACTGAGGTACAAAGAGGACTAGTCAAAATACTAAAAAGTTGGGCATTTTTTTCCTCTCTCACACACACTCAAACTTTCATACTCTTTCATTTTGTTAATAAGAAATCCTTTCAATATTTTGTACATGTTGTTTAATTTGCATTTTTATGACCATCTCCCTTCTCTGTCTACAAATGCATGTCCTGAAGAGAACACATCAGGAACAGTTCTGGACAGCTTCTTACATTACAGAAGAGTACAGACACTAAAAGAAGTGGCAAAGACCAGTGTTACAGCAAATGTCAGAGTTTACTGACTAGAAGCTTGATATTAACAAGAATATTCCACATTCAGTTTCCCATTCCAGTCCTTTGTTAGGTTTTAGTCTTCATTATCAGGCCATATGTATATATTCACACAATTACATTTGGGCAATTCTCTGCTCTTCCCACACCCATCTACAAAATTCACCCTTAAAGGTTTAAGTTGCATTAGAAGAAGATAATCTTTATTGACAAAGAAGTTTTCATGCTATTGAGGGATTGCTCAAAATATCTTACTCCTGGCTTTAAAGAGGATTATGTGCTCGTAGACAGATTTCTAGGTATCGCTTCACAGCCTCCCTTGTCTCACTCTTCCCTTGCTAAATTCCTGTTAATTATGGAAACCCCAAACTATGAACATGGCACAGGAATTGAGGAATTAAATAAACTAATCAGCCTGTAAAGGACAGACGCAATGACTATGCCACACTTACCACATTAAAACAAAACTAGGACTAAGAGCAAGTGACATTCAGAAAATTTCAATCCTTTCAACACGCCTCTTTCCTAATCAAAAATCGCCGCTCACTGCAACAGACATTACTGGCTACAGGGGGTCACGGGAGATGTGATGGCATTTGAAATAAAACCTTTCTCCTGAATTTCTGAAGCTAAAACAGAGTGCAGCATCTCAGTAAATCTGCACGCCCGTGGAGAAACAGGCACGTTCTTCTCAGCACAAATCAACTTTCTTGGAAGGCAACAAACTGGTTTTCCCCATGTACACTCTACTAAGACCACAGTTTGGGAGTTTTCCTCCCCCCACAGTGTTTACATAAAAACAACTATTGAATTCTTCAGTTTGAATTGTTATTTCTGCAACAGCTTGTTGCCAGGGTTATTCCCATTATTTACTGTAATCTTTTCATTTATGAGCTCTACAAAGCCTTCTAACACCCCCAGAACATAAGATCCCTTGCCCTGACTCGCAGTTAAGGTGCCTACAAAGACTTTCTTCAAAGTGTGGTACAGCCCAGCATAGGTCTTTCTTGACTCTGTCCATATACAGTGTTCTCAGCCAACCTTTGAGCTAACACCTACCATTCATTGACATATTTCATACTACGTTTTCACAACTTCCCAAAATGCACCTCACAGATGTTGCATGCACACACCTTGCGTGTTTACTTCAGCAAGACACCAACAAAAATAGATATCACATCTCTTTTGCAACAGAACACACTAGAAACTCATGATTTTAAATCACCAAGAGAAGCAGATGTTAATTATTTGTTAGTGAAAACGTATGTACAAAGTCCAAATTTAAAGTTTCAGCAGTCTCTTAGCATTCTGTAAAGAGTAGCAAACCAAACAAAGGTTTCTAATGAAGGACTGCTTCATCTTGCAGTTTTTTTAAACAGACTTCGTGAACTGTTGCAAACAGAAGACTTCTTAAGCCACTTAGACCACTTCTTCCCCTCTACCCTCCAAAATCATTCTAAGCATTCTTCCCTGAATCTCTTACTGCTATTTGTAAAGAGAAGAACGTGAAGTTTTAACACATAAAACTGCACCCAAGAGTAGATTTTCTGGGAGCATAAATTAAGCTAAATACAAGGTGCTACATTCCCATCTGTTCCACTCCATCAGAACCAATTCTCATTGGACTCAGGGTGCCAATTCAAAGAGCTGAACTGGCAAAAATTAACAGTACAGTAAGAAAACATAGTTTTCTGCTTTTGCTTATGGAGGACAAGGTGTAGGAATGGATACCGGAGGGGATGGTATGTGTGCCACAGGAACAACTCAGACCAGCTTAAAATGTTGTGGCATCATGTTATGAGACCCTGACCTGCAACATACCACCACACCAAGACAAAAAAAACCTCTGCATGCAGTGAAATGAGGTCGGTTTAAGTCTGTCCAGTTATTCTCAGCTGCAAGAGCCAAGATTAACACACCAATTCCTAAAGGCACTTTATTTTTTATTATGATCTTCAGAACAACACATATAAAAACTCTCAAGCCGAAGTATTAGTCTCAGACTGCTCACGTTCTCCATAATTAAAGGCTCATGTTCTTACTCTTGACAATAAAGAACAACTTTGCCAACTCATGTTGAAATTGCAGGACAATTCAGGGACCTCAAGAGGTCTCTAGTCCAAACCACCACTAGAAGTGACTAAATCCAACTCTTATCAGCTTCCTCAGAGCCTCGTCGGTTTTTCAGTATGTCTGGAGAGAACAGAGAGAAGAACCTTTCTGGGTCCCCATATCTGCGGCTGAAGACCCTCAACGCAAAAACTTTTAAAAACAGTTTTGCTTGCAGCCACGTGTGCCCGCTGCCCTCTACTACTGCGCACTCCCGGGAAGAGCCTGTCTCTGCCTTCCCTCCACCTAACGCTCTGGAAGAGCGACAGGCGGCTCTGGAAAACAGCCCCGGGAACCCCCCCTCGGGCCTCCCCCACTGAGGATGAAGAGACCCGACTCCGCCAACAGACTGACACCCGGGAAAGAGGGCTGCTGGCCGCCCCCCAGCACCCGAAGGCCCGGCGACGCCCCGGGGGACAGGCGGGACGCTCCCCTTCCCCCGNTCCCCGGCGCCGCGCCGGGCAGCCCCGCGCGCCGATTGGCTCTGCACAGAGGGCCCCTCCAAGGTGGCAGCCAATCAAGGACTGGATGGCAGGGCCGGAAGGGGCCCCGCGGAGCACTGTGGGTGTGGTAGTCCGCGGAGGGCTCGGGGGAGAGGTGGGGTGACAGGGTCGCGCTGTGACAGACCTGCTGCCACCCCCGCAGGACGGTGACCGCCAGCCCTCATCGCTCCTAACTTGAGCTAGATTCAGGCCAAAAACAGTTTTTGATGGGTGCGGGCTGCGACTGCCCCTTGAAAGCCACCCTGGTAAGTGAAAGGGTGGTCAGTAAAGGTGAGAAGCGTTTCCAGACAAGCCAGAGGGGGTTTGCACAGGGAGAGGCCTCAGGGCGCGCTGTGGCTGTGGGGGCGTGCAGATGCCAAAAAAAAAGTCACGTTTTTCAGCGAAAGGTAGTATCTTCTAACTGAGGAACTGATCTATAAACCTACACACAAGTTAATTGGTCGATCAAATGGCATATATTACCTCTCTCCAAATACCTGGCCTCGTTTGTTAGTAATTTGCTTGAAGCACTGCAGAAGGAGAGCAAAACCTCTGTCCTGGCCATGCCCGGGGCACATTAAGTAAACACTGCGAGACACAAGAACGAAACAAGGAGGACACAGGCGACTGTCCCAGAAGAGCCACTTGGCTGTGAGGGTCGGTCTGATAAGCAGCGGTCCTGAGCACCCACCACTTTATTGGAACTAAATGGTTCGGCATTAAATAATTTTCAAAAACAGAGGAGAATTGACAGGCCTCTTTCTCATTCACCAGTTTACCCATCTGGCTAATCCTGGGCAGGAAAAGGAGCGTATTTGAATAAATCAAACAACACAGTTCTGAAAGAATAATTAGTGTTTTCTTTCTTCCCTGCAGTGATTCTTAACAACAGCATTTTCCTCCTGATAAACCTCAGGGGCATTTGTTCTGGAAGAGAAAATGGTTAATGATGCACAAGAAAGACTCAGCTCCTATTTTTTAATGAGGGAGTTTAGGCAAACATTCCCAAGAAAAGCATGTGTCAGGCACAGTGCTTACGGGAGAGGCATTTCCAGAGCAAACAGAGGATATGTCTGTACCTGGGACTTGTTGGAGAGTTAGAAAAATCAGGGAAAGCTGTGAAGTCAGCTCATTTATTAAAAAAATGTGCAGTTCTTGCAGACACAAGTAAAGTGGCCATAAATCAGCGTCAGAAGAAACCACTGAACTCTACCATGAGGGGCAGAGCTTACCACAAAGGGGTTTTAAAATGCTTTGACTTCTACACAGGGGGGCAAGACAAAGTATTCCTTTAGGACAAAAGTAAACATACAAAGTTATACTCTTATTCCATCCTGATAATTTAATTCACTTCACAACCATAAAAATGAGGCCAGAATGAGGCCATAATAAATAAATGAAGCATCCAGATTTTCAGCTTCCTATGAGATACATATGATCCCTTAGGAGGACATACACACCGATTTTATAAGGAACCCACTCACTACTAAAAGATTTATACCAGGATCTGTTTCCAAATCAATTTTTCCTTGACTTGAGGCTTTCACTAAGACTCTTCTGGGGTTAATAGAATTTAAGTTAGATGCCACTGTATTGTTATTCTGTATACATTAAGATTTTGGTTTTAGCAGTTTGTCTACAAAATCCTATTTTCAGGAGGGGGAGAGAGAGAAGCTGATATAGAAAATAACACACAAAAGAAATGAGTGAGACTGGATAGCAGAAAACCAAAGGGAACAACCAGAACCCCAGCTGTTTCTAAGTGACCCCCTTCAGCTTGGTTCATAGGTGGCAGTGACAGGCAGGACTGTCCTGCTGCCAAGGGTCAGAGAAGAGTCCCAGGCCTGTCAACAGGGAGATCTGGAACTTTTGACCCTAGCTAAATTATACAGTGTGTTATTCTTTCTCTCCTTTTTATGTTGAGCTATGTAGTATCAGAAGTCCCTCTGTTGGAGTTCAAATGCGCTGAAAATAACTCAGGCATGAAGTCAACCAACATGATAAAATAAGGACAACTGCAATTTTTTAGCGTTTTTAGTAGCATTTAGCGTTTTTAGTAGCATTGTGTGGGATGAGGGCTTGGTTTGTTGATGGGGGTTTTTTTCAAATCTCAGTAGCAGAAACATGTCTTTAGTCATTTGCATTCAAAACCTGAATGCGTACAGAGTCTTTTGAATCTTAATATTGATGCAAGTCGTTAACACTGTAACAGTAAAAGTTTCAGGGTACCAAAACCAGCTGTACAATATGTAACTGGCCAGACATACATGGACTTGATCAGAAGTAAGACTATTTTCATTTGTTTTAACACAGTGGTTTGGTTCTTGTCAGAGAACACTCTGTCCCACCAACATTAATTTATCTGATTTAATCAGCTGCCTAGAAATAAACCATTCAGCCCAGGGAGAGACAATACAGCAATTAGCAACGTTCAGGTACTCATGACAGGGTCTGCCTCACAAAGTTCAAGACAGAGGCCAGTTCTAATGGGGTAGCCAAAGGATTAAGAAAGATTTGGAGATTTAATCTAAGAACATTCCTTTTCAACCACTGCAGAAAGCCCAAAGGTCAGATAAGGGGTGGAGTCTCTCCCTAATACATTTTTAAGTAACTGCCTTCATTTTAAGAGCAACACAGGTCCTGGAGCTGAACCTTATGAAAATCACACAGCCGGGGACAAACTGAATTCTAGTGAAAACATTTTTCTTGCTTGCTTCCTCGCAGTTGGTCTTTAATCCTGTTGGAAAGCGGATCTTCCTGATATTAAACATAGGATTTTCTGCTTAGTATCTCTCTGTGGAGGACTCGACCTTCAGCTAGTAAAAAGCCCAAAGGAACTTGATGTTAATGTTTACCTACCCAGGAGTTCCAGACACAGGAGAAGACAAAACCACCCTGTCTGCTAATATTTTCCCTTTCCTAGATCTTTAGATGAAACAGAGGTGGCTGCATGCACAAAATTCAAGTTCTTTTGGTACTTCCTTAAAACTCTCTTGTCTTCTTTTAGATACTGGTGGAGCAGTTGATGGACCTGGGTGTGGTGCTTGGCCAGCTCCACGCTTTCTCTGGGTCACCACTGAAATCACACAATCTCTCCCAGCCTTGGTTTCTTCTCCATAAGAGAAGTCATTGCTAATGCTTTGTTTACTTGCATCATCAGCCAAAAATACACAGTGCAGATAAATCACCATCCCCTTTACTGTCTGGATTTATTACCACTAAGAGCAGCAAAAACACTTTAGACACCCAGTTTTCTCAGAGTGTCCTGTTTAAACCTCGGAGCCCAGGTTTCATATTATACCACAAAATAAAAGCTGGCTGTGCTCTAGGCACTGTCAAATAGAAACACCAAGGTACAGTTGTCACCTACACAAACCCCCTGAGCCTCTCTTCTGCATGAGGCCTTGATGGATATAGCAGGTGCCTGCCAGTCTCAGTCTTCTCCACCCACGTGAGGAACTCACCCCTTAACTCACATAGCATCCTCTTTTCCATATGCACATTTCCAGGTATGAATCCATGTATCTCCACTTCTGGGTTTCATACTGACCTTGGTCTTGCTGCAGATAACACAGGAGACACATTTGAACTGCAACTCAATTCACTTGCTTGTCAACTAGCATCTAGTGCAGCTTGAGCCGCCCGACTCAAGCTCTGAGCAGCACTTTGTCCCTCTGCCTCTCCAGGAAAGCCTGAGTTTCCTGTAAGTCCTGTATCCCATTAGCGAGTCCTCCATAGAGATCTTGGATGCCCTAGGACACACCACATGGCACTAGACACCTGTATTTAGACAATATTTGCTGTCTGAGCAGTATGCAGCTAAGGCTGAAATTCAACTCCAGATTCAACCACCTGAAGGTGCCTCATGGCGGGTGTATAAGTGCCGTCCTTGCTGTGCCAATGCAAACCAACTCAGAGCAGTCGGCGAAGGTGAGAAAGCAGTTCACAAGATGTCTACAGGTGTCTGCTGCAAGGAGAAGGCGGAATTGCTCTCTTGGTGCAATGATGCTGGATGTCTCCCCTGGTTACAACAAGAGCTTAGAAACTCACCCCCATGGAGGCAGCCCACGGCAGGTATGTCTGCAGGAGGTGTTGGAAGCTGGAGCTGACTCCCACCCAAAAGTGTTTTGAACCCAGTGAAATGTGTTGCTAAATAAGGGACAGGCAGGCTAATTTGGTGGTTCGTGAAGGTTCGCTTCTAAGCTCGTGAAATAATGCAGCCCATGTGGAGCGGTCTGTTATAGCATGTGACTGAAAGTGTGGTTGCCTTGCTTGAAAAAAAGCCTTTAACGCTGTTTTCTACCCCAGAGTCATGATAAATGACTTTTGGAGCACTGGTACTGCTTTGCCAGAGAGTGACAATGTAAAATGATTGCAAGGGGGATCCCGCTGCCAGCATGTATCACAGGGTGTTTGCTCTTCACTATTATATTTGCACAGCCACAGGTTAAATGCTGCCTCCAGTCTCTTAGGGATTTGATCCTTGCATTTGACTGACAGCTTCAGTAGACGCTGTTTCCGTAGATAGCCCATCCATACATTCACGTCTCTGTTAAACGTTATCATAAGAGAGCATTAGAAAGCAGGATGCATTCTTTGGAGCGGTTCCTCCTGCCATCTTTTCCTGCAACACTGATTTGTGTGGGTGCTTGTGGGACTCCATCAAATTCTTGACACTTCCTGAAAAGGAAGCTCAAAAATGAAACAAGTTCCTTGCACACCAGGGTCTTCAGCATTCACTACAGCACATCTTCATGGGAATATGAAGTGCCTGGACTGGCAGCACTTACCTCTGAGCTGAAGAAAGTGCTGGTTGGGAACACCATGCTCCTGCAGACCTCTCCATAACGGGACACGCCCCCTGATCACGGCATAAAGACAACGTTTTCCAAATAGTGATTGCATATTAAATGGTAAATAAGAAGTGGCATTTACCTTCTGTGTAGCCAGGATGAAAACTCTATTTCGGGCTCTGTTCAAGAATGTTTTGGTGCAAGCAAGAAACCTGCTCCCTCATTTCCCTCCCAGCTGCTCACTGCCCTAGGACTGCAGCCCCTTATGCTGCAAGCTCTGTGGTGGACTTAATGCCAGGCAGAAAACCTTTGGGATGATGGCAAGAGTCACACATTTGATCCATATAGTAAACTCAGACATATTAAAAAATATACAGTTGTATTCAGCCTAGCAGCTATACAAACAACACAGTAGTAGTTGTTGGTAGAGCCACAAAATGGACTTTGTGGGCAGATATTTAATGGCATAAAATACATCCCAGACTTCCTACTCAGAATCAGAAACAGGTTTGTCTCCTTCTAGCCAGAACTAGAAGACATCCCTTTGACAAACACAGGTTCCAGCAGGGTGAGGGGGTAGCAGGAAGACCACCTTTTGAGGGAAAGCCTGTATTTAGGGGATTGCTAAACCAGGGTTCAAGCTCTTCAGATGGTTTCGCCCTTGCTCACATCAGCAATGACTGCAGACCTAGGCTCCTTGCACTAGCTGATGTTTGGTCACTGTCTCCCATCCCCTTCACAAAACAACCGCACAGCCTGAAATCCTCGTGCATCTCGTTAACCGTAGCAGCAGCATCATGTCCTATAACTGGAAGTTAAGAATGTGCAAACAAATCGGTCCTTCCTCCCATCAATTGAGGCAGGGCCCCAGGCATGAAGCTGAACCCTAGCCTTTCCTGTATCCAGCCTCCATCAGCTAAGGGTGCTGACCCTTCTTAAAACAGTGTCATCTGTGGGTTTCTATGCTTTAATTTACAGGTTGCAAGCAAAAAATAGTCCCAGCATCTCAGCCCTGGGAGAGGCACCAGGAAGAACTGGACCACTGCTCTCCTTTTCTTTGTAAAGAACACAGAGGAAATCAGAGGTGAGGTATTCCCTCTGGAGGGATTAGCCACACTTGTGCTTTAACCCGCTTTATTTTTTCCCTGCAGCTTGTGATTTTGCAGTATGAGAGCTATGGCTGAGAGCATCTGCTAAGGAATTAGTTAGAAATGGGCTTACTGGGACTTCTGGCGTAACTACAGAAAGCAAAGATAAAGACCAGTTGAGGGTTTAAGGCACAGAGGGAAAGGCGGGTGTTGGTGGTGTCACCTCACTGGCTCCTTTTCTGTGCAATCCCCATATTACTTTCAGCAAATACATTTTCTATTCTGTTCTCTGCTTCTGAAACGTCATGCAAACTTTTGTGGTATTGCTATTAGTATGGTTATTTAAAATTTTTTTCAGTAGTAATAGTGCCACACAAACACTACCCTCTTCTTCCCTAAGCAGTGCCATGGCTTGGTGCTTCAAGCCACCGTGAAGCTATGGTGCTTCATAAACAGGGAGTCAATTTCACGTTGGCTCCAGTCAGGGTCACACCATCAACATCAGAAGCACTTTAGGGGGAGGCCGTGAAGGATGGACACCAAACCCATACCCGCAGCCCGCCAGCCCCAGACTGACCCTTTCAGGTCCATCAGGGCTTGAATTTCTCCAGGAAGGAAGATCCTGCTAAAGACCTATGGTCATCTTCATCTAAATACTTTTTTCCCCCCTTTGCTGTATGATCTGAAGCAAGTCTGGCTCTGTCATGTATCAGAAGCTTATCGGAGCGTACTCATTTTATTCAGTAAATTTTGCCAGAAATGCTTCTGCAGTTTCGGGTCTTAAAGAAAAGCTTGACATTTGATGGGCTTTTGTAGCAGTTCACTGGGCTGCAGCCGGAGCAGCCGTACGTGTCCCACTGCCTTTCTCCCTCCTGGAGGCAGGGCAGCCGAGCACAACGATCCAGTTTATTAAAAACACGGGTGTCAGACCCAGGGCTGCCCTGTGGTGCTGGGAAGTGTTCACATATTGGAGACCTGCCTTTCCAGATGATCAGGCTGCCCTGCTGGTCAGGAGGAATGGAGCAGATCTGAAGACGGGGAGGGGTTCACAAAAGTAAAGCAGCAGTTTGGGGCAAATTCTGCTTTCAGCAACCCTGCATGGGATTGTCCTGGTTTTGGAGCAGGATAACTCTCCTTCTCTGGAGACCAAGCTGGTATTTAAGGCTTCGGGATCATGGGGTACAGCTCAGCATGAGCTAAGCTGAAAGCTGATGCAACCGTGATGTCTAAAGGCCAGAGCTGCAGAGGTTGAAATCAGCACCTCCCCTTTGACCTCAGCAGCCCTGAAACACTTTGGTTCCTCTGTCTCTGCGTAATTAGGAGTGGACCAATTTGATTTATTTTTTGTATCCCTGTGAGGTTTTAGAGAGCCAAACTTCTGAAAATCAGCATCAGAAAACGAGAGAGTGGTAAGGAGCGGGAACAACCTCCCTCTGCACACCCAAAAGCCACATCAGAGAAGCAGGTCTTAACCTAGTTAACCCTATCACAGCCTATCACAAACAGGACTGGTCCTGTGTCCCCAGAGATTGCAAGACACATGGAACAAGCTTCTCCACCATGCAAAGCAGCAGATCCAGCTACTTCCATCCTCTCTTGTTCCCCCATCATTTTCATCATCTGGTATTTCATGGGGAAATTGCTGGGACACCTTCAGTGTGACCACTTGGCTGGGCTGGACTGTGTGGTCCTGGAGCAGGAACTGGTGGCTTTTATTAGCCCCAGCTGATAAACTGCTCCCTCTGGCAGTCTTATGGGGATATTCCCTACCTACGTTCCCTAGGGACACACATATGAAAGCACAAAGCAAAGCTCAGTTGCAGCTCTTACTTAATTCTGAATATAAGGTGAAGCCTTAAGAAATGCTGATCTGACAAATTACACCTTTTTACTATCTTTCATTGGATACCATCTGTTGAACTTCTTTGTACTAATGGAAAAAATTAATATAACTATCAATTGCTGTGGAAGTCTTTTTAAATACTAAAAGGAAACAATTTTGTACTAAAATTGCTTTTGTTTTCAGGCATTGTGGAATAGATGAAGAATGGAAGTTCTGTCCACCATTTTTCTGGAGGCTTAAGAACCCCAGAATAAAATATAAATACAGATTTATCCCATAGCAGGATTTGGTTTGCACCTAAAGAAAAAAGTGGTTTGTTCAAACTGGAGGTTTTTTGTGTGTCACCTTTGTCCTTGTAAAAATAACTGACAACATAGAAAGTGTCCAGCTTCTTTGTAAAGTGGAGATTTTTCTTTGAGGTTTTTTTCCTTTGCTGAAATCTTGCTGACTCAGTAATGTCGCTGTGCGGGACCAAGTTAATGTTCCACTGAAATTCCTTGCTTCAGGATTAGTTCTTAAAATTGAATATCGAAAAAATGTAGACCAGTGTCGAAACTAAAACACCAGGGCAAATCCCCGTTTCACATACTTGCAGTTAAAGTTAGAGCACCAGCAGTGAAGTCACTGCAGTTGCAGCAGTTGAGACCTTGTGGTCTCTGTGGGATCCCCCCTGCCTCTGTATACGTAAAAGCTGCTGTCACATCTTCATCTATTATATCACACGCACAGACACACACACTCAGCTTTAGCTAAATATACCAATTCTTACATTCTTAACACTGTTTATTATATATTTTTCTGTTCATCCCTAAAGTTGCCTTGGCACTGGTGAAAACCCACAGAATTAATGACATTAAAATCTCTCTTTTAAAGCAATTCCTTCTATTCTTAGATTCTGGGAAACCTTTCAAACTCTGTTGCAGCAGAGAAAAGCAATAGATGGCTTACCATGCTTACTCCTTCATGGGAAATGTGGTCACTACATGACTAAAATGATGAAAAATCTTTTTCCTGCAGCCCCATCATAGAGGAAAAGTGCAGGTCATGAAGGCTTCTCATTTTGGTGATAAGGTGATCATACACATGGTTGTATTTGTAGTTTTTTCTGTTCTGAAATAACCAAAAGTACCACTAGATGTCACAACTGCTTCACTCTTTGAGGTTTCTCCCAGAGCTGTTGTACTGAAAGCCTTGGCTGGAGAAGGACTTTTGCGGTTTTAGCTGAAAAGCAAAAGCAAGGACCATGTAAATAAGCAAAGCCAGGTTTTTGTCCTCAGGAAGAGCAAGATGCTTTAGGATAAGCCTTTAGGATGCTTTAGGATAAGCCTTTAGGATGCTTTAGGAAAAACTTTTCCCGAGCAAAGAATTCATGCACCTCGGTGACACCAAGCTGAGTGGTGTGGTTGACAGGCCAGAGGGACGGGATGTCATCCAGAGGGACCTGGATGAGCTAGAGAGGTGGGCCTGAGCAAACCTTATGAAGTTCAACAAGGCCAAGTACAAGGTTCTACACTTGGGTCGGGACAATCCTCATTATCAATACGGGCAATACACATTATCAATACATGGTAGAGAGTAGCCCTGCAGAAAAGGAGTTGGGGGTACTGGTGGATGAAAAGCTGGACATGAGCCAACAATGTGCCCTTGCAGCCCAGAAGAGCAATCGCATCCTGAGCTCCATCAAAAGAACAGATGCAGAGAGGTGATTCTGCCCCTCTACTCTGCCCTGGCGCGACCTCCACCTGGAGTAATGCATCCAGNAGGGGGGTTGGACTAGGTGGCCTTTAAAGGTCCCTTCCAACCCCAACACATTCTGTGATTCTGTGAAATCCTCCAGCTGGACCAGGCAGGCACAAGAAGACTCTGCAGCTTGCTCAGCCTGAAGGAAACTATCAGACCTGCAGGGCCTCCCTGACTCCTTGAAGCTACAGCAGAAAGTCAGGGAGGAGAAGAGGTTTGAAGAGGGACACAAAAAACTTGGCTGAAGGCAGGAAAGAAAAGCAACTACGAGGACATTATTTTCTCTTCTACTGTGATAATTTTGGTGTTGGAAGTAACTTTTCTATATCTTTCTCTAGAGTAAACATGGCATTTTTGTTGTTGTGGTTATTGATGCTTGCTGGTCGCGGAACTCATGAACACACGCGTCCTCCTACTGAAATAGTTAAGAAATAGCAAAAACATCAAGCAAACATAATTAGGCCAAACTCGGGCATTTTCTGTCAAGAGGAGCTAATTATAGTGCCAAACTGCTGCAGAGTTTGGCTGTATCTCCGCCCTATTTTAGCAACTTGTGGCAGAGAAGCAAATAATTGCAATGCAAAGGAGCAAGCATGTGAAGGTCAGGAGAAGAATATTTTTCTCAGGATATTCTGATTTCTGTGTCATCTGTAGGAACCTGTTCATCCTCGAGACTTAGCACTAAGGTTACTACATTAGAAAAATAGACCTTTTTCAGACAGAGATTCAAACTAATTGTCTCCCACAGGCCTTCATAGAATTTTTCTCCCTCATCTAAAGACACTGTAGTCAGTGCACCAGCCTGTGTCATCATTATGCCCATGAAAATAATAACAAAGCTGAAGATAATTCATTTATTCACTCTGTCGTGACCAGTAATTGCTCCTGCAGATTCCTTTTTCACTCCAATGACAACATTTATCACAAACAAAACCAAAACTGAATTCCTGTGAAATTGCTATTAAAGCATTCCCCGAAGGGGAAAAAAAAAAGACTAAAAACAATTTTAAAAGTTAAAAGAAAAAAAAAAAGAAGACAAAAGGGTTCATCAGAACAGATCAGGAGCCCCCCAGCATAAGAAGGACATGGACCTGCTGGGGCAGGTCCAGAGGAGGGCCACCAAGATGATCAGAGGGCTGGAGCACCTCTCCTATGAAGACAGTCTGAAACGGTTGGGGTTGTTCAGCCTGGAGAAGAGAAGGCTCCTGGGAGACTTTATAGCAGCTTTCCAGTATCTGAATGGTGCCTACAAGAAGGCTGGAGAGGGACTTTTTACAAGGGCATGTAGTGATAGGACAAGGGGTAATGGCTTCAATTTGGAAGAGGGTAGGTTTGGATTAGATATCAGTAAGAAATTTTTCTCTGTGAGAGTGATGAGACACTGGAACAGGTTGCCCAGAGAAGTTGTGGATGCCCCATCCCTGGAAGTGTTCAAGGCCAGGCTGGATGGGGCTTTGAGCAGCCTGGTCTAGTGGGGGGTGTCCCTGCCCAGGGCAGGGGGCTCGGAACTAGATGATCTTTAAGGTCTCTTCCAACCTAAACGATTCTATGATTCTGTGAACAAACTGCACCTTACAAAAAGCAGTAAACATGTTTGGTGGGGGTGTTCTCGTTGTGTTGAATTTGTACAACATACACCAGCCTTGCACAGCTTCAACTTTCCATCGTTTCCACAGCATCACATCTGCATTCTTGAGAAGTGCCAACCAGAGCCTCGCATCCCTGCCCAGCACCATTGCATGTGTTGCTTCCAGGACCAATCAGCTGCTTTTTATTGAGTTTATTTTAGACAACCCGGGGCTGAGGAGTGTTACTTCCCCTTGCTGTTTCCACACAGAGCAGGGAGACTCCCACATATCCACCAGGATAACTTGCAGGCATCTTCTCGCAGACCTGTGCTGATGAATTTTCGTGCAAACCAGACGTGCACAGCTGACACCTGCACAGTGCCATGCTGCCACCCATATAGACCTGCTGTGAGCTTTCCACGTTGTTTCTCACACACCATCTGTCAGCAGCCAGCCTAGTTTACACACCAGAATGGTCTTTCAGGCTTGACTCGTCTGCCTGCTCCTACTCTGCATCCAAGACAAGGATTACACCAAGGAAAAAACTGGTTTAACTTCATCCTTAAAATGGACATGAAAGGGAAAAGTCCAGGAACTTTATGTCCCACCCCTTAAATTCTTCAGCTAAATTCATTCATTTCCTGAGCATCCTTTCCTAAAAGCTGAGTGTATTTAACAGGAAAAAGATTTAAAAGCCCACAAAAATAAATGGCACTTTTACCTTCAATGAGCTTTGGATCAGACCTCCAGTGGGTAACAGACGATAACCCACTGGAGGCTCTCCCACCCACAGCTCTCCCACTTCCCTGGGAGATGACCCACGCAGGCACAGAGTGTTTTTCCTGAGCAAGGGGCATTTTTCGGCTCAGTGGAGTTTCCACTTGGTTACACCACTTCAGTGCGAACTGCAGAGGTTTATTAGCTGTCCGCTCTCACACTCCACTGAAGCACCCAGGGACATTTACCGTCAAACAGAAATATTTGCAATGTTGAAAACCACTGGGACTATTCACAGGTTTAGAATTAGATGAGCCCAAGTCCTGAAGAACACCACAGCAAAACACTGCTCGACACACATCTGCAGGTGGCAAAATATGATTTTGATTGGATATACTTGTGCAGTAATAAGAAAATCATACCTTCTGCGGTAATACACACAAAGACATTCAGAACATAAGTTAAAGTGGACAATTTCTTAGTTATTTACATCAACCTTATGACCAAACAAATTAGGGAAATATTGTATAAAGGTAAGTTGGGGTTGTAATCTGATTTCACTCATCATCTCACAAGTCTTAATGAGTCAAAGATGACAAGTAAATTATAACATGTGAAAAGGCGCATGTAGCCATGGAAGAAACCTTGAACACATCATCTGAGAGTGCAGGAGGGCAAGAACACCGAGGGTCCTAGCTGCAGGCACCAAGTCGTCTGCTCACTGGATATTCATCCAACACCTTTATCCCCTGGATATTATTGCTGGAGCAATGCCTTTATATCTCCTTTGTCTCTAGTTCCCCACATCCATCTCCTATGCACTTGCCTGCTGCGTTCAAGGTCACCTTGGTGTCCCCTTCTCATCCACACTGGCCTTCTGCCATGCTGTCTCTGCTTCCTCCACCTTGGGGTGAACTGCAGAGGAGAAGGTGGACCACAGAGGAGGAGCTGGAACGTGGGTTAGGAGATGCATCATGGGGGAGGAGGTGGGCCATGCCTCTCCACTGATGGACTGTAACATGAACCCAGAGTGGCATGAAGGTGTCTGAACTGCCTCACCCATCTCAAAGCTTGGCCAGATGGTTCCCACTCTGTCTGCATCCACCTAGTTTGCACAATTTGCCTGTCACAAGATTATTTATTACAGCAGCTTTAGTCAAATTTTTCTTCTGCACTTTAAAGCAACGCCTTTTTTGTCTGTCTGACTTCAGATGCAGACTAAAACCAACTGAGGCCAATAGATCTACTCATGCTTACACGCTTTGCTAAATGAGCAATTCTGTTAGGCTCAGTGACACTTTCTTTTGAGATAATACCAAATCACAGCTCACCCAAGTCTGGTGCCAGCTGCTCTTCATGTCCAGAGGGAAAAGAAACTCGGCCCATAATTTATCCCAGCTGGGATATATAAAAAAAAGGCAGCGTTGTTTTTTTTGGTTTTTTTCCTTTGTACCCTCAGTGTATAACCCAGCTCTTCCTGAATCAATCTAGCAATTCCTAGAGGAAAACACTAATACTTATAGCTATAGATATCTCCTGCCCCATGTCAGACTGGAGATGCACCATGTGAGACCCAGGCAGGCTTCTCCCCTTCTTGTACACCCCAAGCCGTGCCATTTGGACAAGCTCCTCCTCAGGGCACGGAGGGATGGAGCTGTATCAGAGAGGCCTCAGTGACCATCTTCAAGATACACAAGGTTCATTGTGTATTTTTCCTCCACTGTGTGGACTGACCTCCCCAAGCATTGCACATATTTGTCTGGAGAGTCCTTGCCCATTTCTAGAAAACCAGGATGGTTTCAAACCATCTGTTTATCAACAGGGGTGACAACTAGTCTTGCCAGGTGAAAATTGAGAGCCCTCGACTCTTTTGTCTTCTTGGAACTCTGTCGCAAAAAAACCAACCCCATGACTGGTCAGGTTTGGTCGCAACCCAGAAATGCTCTTTAGCAACCTGGCTGCTGGCATCCGAGTGCATTAAATCAGACCTTCACGGGTGGAGAAGGTGATTGCAGAACTGATACGGTGGCTAGTGCTGGAGTGACCGGCTGCCTGGCAAGCAGCCCCTGCCCAGTGCAGCCACGCTTCACCGTCTGTCTGACGGGGAGGTAAACAATGTAAATTTGAGTGCCTTGCACTACGTCTTACTCTGCAGAAATCAGCTGTCGTGTTTGTGCCATGCCCTGGCTGGTTCCCAGAAAGCATCCACACTCCCACCCAGGTTTCGTGGGACCTTTTCAGCTCATGAAACTCCACCTCCTCCCCTTGAGCACACTTCACTGTAGAATAAACCCAGTAAATGTGTCATGTCAGGGGTTTTTCTATGAATCACCTAGATTTTTAAAACCACATCTCACTCAAAATTTCAAAATATCTTCCTTATCCATCTGCAGCTGACACTGATTTCTTGTTCATTAGCTTCACCCGTCTCACTGGAGTTGTTCCTGCTGTGCGTGGAGGTGAGGAACTGTGGGTCATCACCCTCTGATCAGTATAAGCCTTTTACTAGATCACATTTTCCTAGCAAGTATGCGACAGCTGGGACTGAGATGAAGAACTCTGTGTATTCTCTGGAGTAGATCTGAAAAAAATCTTTCTGCACCCTCCATTGAATATTCTGAATTTGGGAAAAAATTTTATCCATCCTTTTCCCTTTGACCCATCTCTACTAAAATTGCATTTTCTGTGTTAAGTAATGCAATACTCTGCTACAAGGTTATCAGGGTTCTCTGATGTTGAGAGACTGGGAGGCAGGAGGGGATGTGGACTGCATTTATCTGGGGTAGGCACTCCCAGGAGGTAATGGGTCCTGCCTAAAATAGATGGGTTGAATCCATTTGGCTCTTTTGGTATGGCTCTGCATTTGCTCAAGCTAACTGCCCACGTAGCTTTTGAGTGGGAAGTTATGTGAGACAAATCCTATTACTGATGCAGTGAAACTAGGAATAAGTTGCTCCTGGTCCTGCTATAGCTGTCTGTTTGATCAGCAAAATGGATGCAGAGATAGATCAATAGACGGATAAATGTATTATAGCAGACAATATTTGTCCGTGCTTGGCCAGCCGTCTGGTTAAATGTCAATATTGATCCTGTAAACAATGACATCCCTAAAATACCTAACTTACTCCTCAAGCAGTAAATACAGGCCTTAGGGCACGAATTTCTCCACTGAATGTTTCTTGGGAAAGGCAGCCATCCACCACAGAGTAACTGCATAATGTGCACTCTCTCTCATGCTGGTTCTGTCTTATGTATTTGTCTTAAATTAGTGAAATGAAAACTAGAAACGTATCAGGTTTCTTTTCCCTCTCATTTGCTGAATATTCAGTTTGGAGCTTCGAGTATTATTTAATCCAGAAGTGTTCATGTTTTGTAAGTGGTCACTGACTGAATGAAGCTTATTTGTTCCTTTATAACCAAAATGTTCCCAGTCTGGAACAAGAGCTACAAGAGCTCACATTAAGCACTTAGTGACTGCACCACTTTCATGAAGCTGAGTATAAGAGCTGTGTTAAAACACAGAATGCATATAGAAATGGCATATGATCCCTCATGTGAAATGCTGCCTGCCTGGGAGCTTAAAAACATGCCCATCTGACTTCCAGAAAAGAAACATCATATCTTTTCTATCTTTTTTACAGGACACAAAATAATTTAGTTGAAAAACAGTAAAGGGAAGAGCTTTCCCAGGCAGGATAGATCAAAAAATAACAAACATGTGATTAATGTTTTGATGTGATTTTGACTAACACGTGACAAAACATTGCTGGCACCTCCAGCTATAATATTCCTGCAAGCAGAGAAGATTTTTCTAAAGATTCTTCTACAATCTGGTAAAAGTTTCTTGCTGACTTGCTTTGAAAGTGATAAAAAGGAGACAGCCCTTGCCCAGCCTAGCTGCTGCTGAGGCAATGGTGTCGGTCAGGCAGAGCATCCAAGGAACTGGAAATGAAGCCCAACAGGCACCTGTGGGCATCAGAGGTACCAACACATCAACCCAACCTGTCCTGTGAGCTGGTGACCCTGCAGACAGGGTGAAGGAGCCGGGCTGGGGAGCATGCAGCTCCCTGCTCTCCCAGGATAACCAGGATGGAAAACACACATCCCCATTCAACAAACCTATGGATTAAAAGTCAGTTTTTCAATTGTCTTCAGCAACTTTTCCATCCTGGAGGAAAGGTGTTCTGCGAGGGGTTGGAGGAGGGAGGAGACACTTCATGAGGTCTCAGTTCTGTAGTTACCAGGGATGGACACAGAAGATACTGCTGCAGGGGCTTCACTGCAGGCAGAGGCTCCTGGATTGTGAATTACAGCAATGGCTATCACAGAGAAACACAATAATAAGAGGAATCTACTTCCTCTGAAACAGTAATTTCTATTCAAGTTGAAAACCAAACTTTTAAAGTAAAAAGTCATCTCTCAAGCCCAAATAAAACCGCCTGATACCCTTCCATTTCCAATACCCAGGAGATACAGCTAAGTAAAGAAGGGATTAATCAATTTTATAATGCAATATTCAAAATAAAATAATGTGTGAAGCATCTTTTCCACTGGCTGTACTGCTCTGCTTTCCCAGCTATTGCAAGCACCCAAATGCCAGCTTGAGTCTCAAATATTCCAGCAAAAGAGAATACCTACCAGATACCTACCAATGTTACTCCTTCTTCATTAGAAGTATTTCCAAATGAGTTAAGTAATAACTACAAATAAAATTCTCCATATTCCCAATCGCTATTCCCCAATTTGTTTTCCAGTATGATATTTCCTTCATTTAAAACCCAGATAGAAAAGTCGCTGCTGCTGAGATATTAGAAGGATCTGTAGATGCCATTTACTTCCTTTAATCCATCTGTTGCCCTCCAATAGGAATGGACTCCATCGCTGGCAGAATGACCAGTGCCTTGTTCCAAATTTAGCACGTGGAGTCAGACGTATCTGCGGCATCCAGATGTCTATAAGCAACAGCGCCAAAATCATAGACCGGGACAATGACTTTGTTGAAGATCCTGCCTTGGGCTCCTAGGATGAGTCCCTGCATCTGAAGACGCGATTGTAGGCTTAGCTGGCTACAGCCATGCGTGTTTTCCTCCAGATGCTGTGAGTCACCATGTTGAAGGCATAAAGACCAACCCAAGTACAAACTCACCATCCTTGGGGACCTTGAGCTGTTTATAGGGAAGCCAGTGCCATTTGACTTCACTACCATGTGTAGAGAAACACTGTTAACTATGGGCCACTGGAGAGGCTCATGCCACCAGTTCCATGGTGGACATTTCTCCAGGTCATTGCAGGGGAGCACAGAAGGGGAGGTAGTTCAGGGATGAATCCTTCCAGCCCAGCTATCCCTCCCAAACTTTCATAGATCCATGGGACACATGGACCTCTGTGGAATAATATCTCCTGTCCCCCCAGCAACCCCTTGACAAGCTTCCAAAGAACAGGTGAGGAGCAGCAGTGGCCATGGGCTGTTGGGGACCTCCTGCCCAGGAGAGCCCAGGGAGGGGGCTTGTGTAATAGCATGTTTGAAACGGCTGTAGATAGCTAGGGGTTGTCACATCAGCGAATGCACAGGAAAAATGCAGAGCCTCAGCAAAAACATGCAGTGCAGACCTCAGAACTCTGGCTGGAGTCAAAATGGGTGGCTTGAGCTCTCAAACAAGGATGGAATAAACTTCCTCATAAATGATAAACCACAACCACGGTCATATAGTGGATCAAATCCTGAAGCCACCTGACTATCTCAGTAGAGAGAAACAATAAATAGCTGTTTGCTCTTCAATTATACAGGATTTTGGTACATTAGTTGCGAGCTGTTGGATTTAACTCCTCACTGATCTGGTCCAGCCCTCACTAAGATATATGTAAAAATAAGAAAGAGAATGGTAATCTCCCCTTCAAAAAACAACTCACGTAAGGATTAAAGAAAGGCAAGACTCTTTTTTTCAGCAAGGAGTTGAGATAATGAGAAAAGCATCACAGTGTACCGCCTAGATTTACAGGGGAGTTTTTCAATGCGATTTGTCATTGCCAAATCTATTACATTGGGATTAAACTGTACAGGTTATTAAATACTGATTACAAGAAGACGGTGCACTGTGGCAGGCAAATAACTTACAAGTTACTGAAATTAAGGTTTTGGAAATGTTTTAAGGGAATTAATGTTTAATTAGTGATTTTGATCTGTAAGGCATTCCAGTAATAGCTTCAGTAAGAGATTACACAAACCTGTGAGACATTCATAAGTATAAAGGATACTTGATGTTAGCAGTTTTTTTAAATTAACCCTGCATTGGAAGACCACCACAAGGGAATTTAGTGTACAATTAAAGGACCATTCCAGTTAGCAGGCTCTTGACCTTCTGCAATTTTTTTTTTGCATCATCAAATTTATGTGCACATATTTTTAACAATACAGCATGAGATGAACGTGATTTAGAATATTCCTAATTCAACACTCCAAGTTGGTTTGGATATTAAACTGCAGGGAGATTTACGGATATGAGGTGGTTGGCTTAATAGTTACTTTTTTTTCTTCCTCTGAATTTCATCTTTCTGCTATTGACTTCGAGAAACAACATAAATCAGCAGCAGCATTTAACTTTCCAACATGCTTGATGATCTGTGTTAGAAAACTTATCTTACGCTGAGACATTCTTGTAAAAAGTCTTCTCTTTTTTCATTAAAAAAAGTTTATGTGATTTCTTGTAGTCAAAGCCAAGTTGCTGATCCTTCTCTGTTTTGCTCACTACATTTACCTCAATAATCTGACATTATTTTCACAAGGCTGCAAGTGTAATTAAGGGGGTTTAAAAGATGATTGTGTCAGTAGCTGTAGAAATACAAACAGGAAAGTCTACTGAACTGAAAACAATAAACAGCTGGTATCAGTTTTCCTACAGAAATGATGTTACAAAGACTCTTCTACAGAAAAATTTTCATTAGGGAATTTCACGGTAATTTATAGTGCCCTGTCAGGAGATAAATCCCACACGAGATTCAAGACATCTAAATAGCTGATCTGTCAAGTTCTGTAATTTTATAGGGTTTTTTTAACAGTTCAGATCCTGATGAGATATAAGAATGATATAACTCTCACTAAAGTTTAAATTAATAAACTTTAGAAGTTCTAGTACCAAAAAAATGGCAGTTTAGTCATCTTTAAGTTCATCTTCAAGCTGAAATGCGTAATCTTTTTGATAATGTACTGAGTAAAATAAAATTGGAAAGATGTTTTGGAGGCTTCACAAGGCTTGATAAATTTGAAAGATCACTTTGAAAATGAGGACTTCTTTCCTTTTCCTCCTCCTTTCCCGGTGCAGCTGGACCAAAGCCAATGTCATTACATGATTTCTTGGTTAAAACCACCTGAATTAAAAGTTCATCCAGACTTAACTAACTTTATCTAGAAAAGTAATGGGAAGGTTTTTCCCAGCTTACAAGATGGATCTGGCTTTGTATTAAAAGATATTAATACTTGTTACAGCTTACTAATATTCACTAAAGCTAATTTTTCTCACCGGTTATAATATGCTCATTTTCTCCCTATCACTGGCTATAATCATTTAGTTTGGTCTATGCTGCCTGCTTAATTATTTTAATCTCTTTTTATGTCACATTTCTCAGAATAATAATTGTCAGATTATAAATCCCATCCTACAGTGACAATAATAAAAACCTGACAGACAGTAATACGTGCTTCATAAGGTGGAACAAGGTGATTCAGTTTAACTAAACACTTAATTTCTTTCTACTTAGTTTAATTAGTTCAGCTTAATTATTTAACCTATTAACCAAAGATTAATTAAATTGAATCTGAGGCACTCTCATTATATTTATATTGCTTATTTTTTTTTTGAATGGGACTAGCATTTCATTACCTCACTTGCTCATTAATTTTAGCGCTGCCGTTGCTCTTTCCTGAAACATTCCGTTTTCTCCAGGGCCGAGTTAATCCGTAATTCAGCGCTAATGGCAAATCAGTTGTGTGTTACCCGCCGCGGCCGCGGGCGGTCCGCCAGGCGACGCCAGGCTGTGGGCGCAGGGGCTGGGCTGCCTCGTCTCATGGTGGTCAGCAGCGGGGAACAGGACTTGCTGGGGGGACGCACCCTCAATGTCCACAACCATCCTGCCTTGGGCTTTAACAGGACACCTCCTTCCACCTGCTTTTGGCATTTTATTTTTTTTTCTGCAATGCCATCTTCTAAAAGTATCTCCCTGCTGTTCTTCAGGGCTGGAAAGGAGCAGGGTGGGCTGGAGGTGGCAGCCCCGTTTCTGAAGGCTTCTTAACTTGCCCTTCAATAAGGGCAAGTGTAGGGTGCTGCACCTGGGGAGGAATAACCCCCTGCACCAGGACAGGTTGGGAGCTGACCTGCTGGAGAGCAGCTCTGAGGAAAGGGACCTGGGAGTCCTGGTGGACAACAGGATGACCATGAGCCAGCAATGTGCCCTTGTGGCCAAGAAGGCCAATNGGTGGAGTCTCCGTCTCTGGAGACATTCAAAACCCGCCTGGACGCGTTCCTGTGTAACCTGCTGTAAGGTGACCCTGCTCTGGCAGGGGGTTGGACTAGATGATCTACTGAGGTCCCTTCCAACCCTGTGATTCTGTGATTAAGGCTCTTTTGAAGAGCACCTTGAAAAATGAAAGTCCAAAGCGAATGCCACAATGCGAACCAGGCATCAACAGACTCAAGCCCAGGAGCTGTTGGGAGCCATCCACCAGCATGGGCACAGCTGAACTGCCCCTGTCCAGGACACTTGTGGGTGCCGGCAGTGCCTGCCCTTGTCCGAAGGTCTACCATGGTGTATTGGGTTCGCATGGCAAGGTTCTGGTAGCAAGGAGGTGAGGGGAGGGGTTACAGGGGTGGCTTCTGTGAGAAGCTGCTAGAAGCTTCCCCCATGTCCAATAGAGCCAATGCCGGCCGGCTCCAAGATGGGCCTGCCACTGGCCGAGACAGAGCCCATCAGTGACAGTGGTAGCATCTCTGCAATAACATATTTAAGAGGGGGAAAAAAAACCCCTGTGCAACAGGAATTGCAGCAGGAGAAGGGAGTGAGAATATGAGAGCAACAACTCCGCAGACACTGAGGTCAGTGAAGAAGGAGGGGGAGGAGGTGCTCCAGGCACCGGAGCAGGAATTCCCCATGGTGAAGACCATGGTGAGGCAAGCTGTCTCCCTGCGGACCTTGGAGGTCCACGGTGGAGCAGATATCCACCTGCTGCCTGTGGAGGACCCCACACTGGAGCAGGAGATTGGGATCCCATGGGAAGCCCACAATGGAGCAAGGCTCCTGGCAAGACCTGTGGAGCCTCGGAGAGAGGAGTCCACGCTGGAGCAGGTTTGCTGGCAGGACTTGTGAGCCCATAGGGGACGCACGCTGGACCAGTCTGTTCCTGAAGGACTGTGCACCGTGGAAGGGAGCCACCCTGGAGCAGTTTGTGAAGAACTGCGTGGGAAGGTACACACGTTGCAGAAGTTCATGGAGAACTGTTTCCCATGGGAAGGACCCCACTCTGGAACAGGGGAAGAGTGTCAGGAGTCCTCCCCCTGAGCAGGAAGGAGGCAGAGACAACGTGTGATGAACTGACAGGACCCCCCATTCCCTGTCCCCTTGTGCTACTGTCAGGGACGAGGTAGAGAAGTTGGGAGTGAAGTTGAGCCTGGGAGGGAGGGGAGGGGTGACAGGAAGGTGTTTTAAGATTTGGTTTTATTTCTCATTATCCCGCTCTGATTGGATTTTTTTCCCCCCCAAGTCAAATCTCTTTTGCCCATGACAGTAATTGGCGAGTGATCTCCCTGTCCTTATCTCAACCCATGAGTCTTCCGTTTTATTTGCTCGCCCCCTGTCCTGCTGAGGAAGGGGAGCGATAGAGCAGCTTTGGTGGGCACTTGGTGTCCAGCCAGGGTCAGCCCACCACACATGGCATGCTCACCTATAAACCATTATCTCTCCAAAAGACATACATAAAGATAATGGTGATAGTCTGGAAAAGCAAGGACCAGGGACTAGAAATACCTCTGCTGCCTGTACACTTAATTTTCATCAAACATGCTCGTGGATAGGCAGCTGAGCAGCAGTGTAAGCAGCCTGTGTCGGTGACAGGGCAGAACCACGGCATGCCAAAGCCACGCCAGGAGGGGACAGACTCTCTGTGCTCAATGTGCCCCACACATGCTGGTAGACAAAGATGTAGATGGTCATGATGTGTCAGGGAGCCTGGCAGCCTCTGAGGGAAAGGACCAGACCTTTCTTAAGAGACCCTTAACTCAAAAATCCATCTACTGACTCTGAAAATATGAGCTGGGGGAAGCTTGCATGAAGGAAATGTGCACAAAGCCTCCAAAATGCGTCAGACAACGTATTTTTTCTAGCACTTCAGAGATTTTAATTCCATCTCCGTAGTAAACTCTGCACCCATAGCCCACAGCCCAAGACCCACTCAAAGTCCCACCCCAAGTAGGACCATCTGTTGCAAAAGCACCCACCAGTGCTATCTGCATCCCAAGCACCCGGAGAAGCTTAAGAGTCAGACCTGCCACCTTCACGCTTCTGTTTAACAAGCCCCCGCTAAACACAAAGCTGAATGAGATCACGTCTGGTCCAGGGCCAGAAGTAATGGTGCGGTAATGGCTTTATTGGCTTTTTGAGAAGGAGCTGTTTGATTTCAGAGAGAGAGGAGAGTCAACAGCAACCTGCGCTCCTGCTAATCTCATTTCCAGAAGCATGCTGAGTGAGAAGGCGCTTGGGCACAAAGCTTTGCTCGATTGCTCTCTGTTTATCTAGGATTACATTAGGAGACCAAGACGCATCTGAAAACAGCCCATGGCAAGAACGAGGGTTTTTGCAAAGGGCTTCGGCAGCATCAGGTTTGCGGGAAGAGATATTCCAGTGTTTCCAACAAGTTGTTGGCTGGATGGCAGCCAGTTTGCTCAGTACAAAATGCTTCAAAACTAACAGAATAGATGTGCAGGAAGGGGAAGATTTAAGGATGTAAAAATCGCTCCTTTTTAAAAAAAAATAAAAAAATCTGTATTTAGATGCATAGGTTTTAGACATGCAAATTTAAGACAGTCTCAAGGCAAGTACTGCAGCTAACAAGTGTTGATTAGATAATCTGGTTAATTTAAAATAATATAGTGCATTTACCTTAAGCAAAAAGAGATCAAATGCAGGAGGGTGAATTAGGCCTGGGTGAAGGGCCACTGTAAGGGGACAACTACAGCACAAGTTAGTCTGACAGTGATCTGCCCCATTGTCCGCAAAAGAGTTACTTTAAAAACCAAATTACCACCAAATCTGGTATAACAACTCTTTATTTCAGTGTCTACAACACAGAGAGGGCTTGCATTTTGAAACCAGAACCATGCAAAGCACCTATACACCAAGAACAAGAAACTGAACGAGTGTCTCTCTCCTGCTACATGTGGAAAATTTAGGCAGGAAGACTCAGTTTTCCTGTGCGTTCTGCTCTATCCTTACACAAATCAACCAGCTGCGAGGGGTGATAATTAACCTTCATTCCAAATCAAATAATTTGCCACTGAACAGTATTCCATGCTGCCCTAAGCTGCTCAAATATGCTTCTGTAAACTTCAGCAAGGACCCAGTTCTGCTCTCGGTTTACAAGGATGAAATCCCAAACATCTCCAGCTACAGGAACAGGCTTTCATCAGAGGTACTGAATTAATGGAGAGCAGAATTTGGCTCAAAGGATGAGAATCTCCTCCACACAGAGTCCCAGAAAAGGCCCTTATTAATGTCCCAGACAGAGGGATGTAGAGACCACCCTAGGCTCAGAGAATTGTCATGTGCACAGAGGACAACTACACATCCTGAACTATTAAAAAACAGTGGTATAGAAAAATAAAAGGCATAAAATACCGAACCAAAAAGGTTCCAAATAAGGCATCAGCAAGTCCCGACTGGACGTGCTCCTGTTGTGTGCTTCACCCTCCCAGCCAGGGTGGTTAGGAACAATGCATTAGGATTGTATTTCTGACCTCAATCACTAAGCACTATGAGCAACCAGAAGGGTTCAAGTTCTGTTCAAAAAAAAGAAAAAAACAAAAAAAAAAAACCCCAAAACCACAAATTAAGGAGTATTATTTTTGGTAAGTATTTCTTACAAAATAAAAATGTTAAAGCAATTTGTTTAAATGGTTCTTTAAAAAAAGACAACATTCCTGTAAAGTAAAAATATATATATAGAAATAGAATATAATATTTTTTTTGTTTTTAAAAAAAGACATTCAGTATCACGTCAGCGGATTCTGATCAACTTCCCGTCTGTCATCTTTGATAACCGCTGCTCGTTAAGGCAAAACATCAGGTTGGCACCGTTACAACAGCTGAATCAAACCGGCCGAAGGCAAAACAGAGCAGGCAGCACGCTGGCATCAGCGGGGCTGCTTCTCCCGCACGCTGACCGAGCCGTCCTCCATGCCGAAGTACACCACCTCTGCCATGTCGATGAAGAGCCCTGTCTCCACCACACCTGGGGAACAAGAGTTCATTGCCAGTTAATGACAGAGCCACCCCACTGCTCAAATCTTCTGCTCTGACCATGTTTTTGTTTGTTAAGACCAGTACCTCCATTACAGGTTTGGAGAGAGGCATCCAACCTGGATGACGTTGCATCAGCCACACAGGGAGCCTCCGGGAAGTCTTCTCCATGTGGCCACCCAAAGATAAAGCTCTCTCCAGAGTGAGAAACAATTCCGAAAGCTCCCCTGACGTTCACATGACCCCAGCCACACTGTTACACTAACGCAATCACAAGTGTGGCATTTTCAGCCATGACCCACAGGAGCAAGAGGAAGCCACACGCAGATGCAGACTTAGTCGCTTTGCCTTTAAGCACATATAAAAAAACCTATCCTGTTAGAGAACACCTCAATAACACACCTCAATAACACTTGTTCAAATGTTAAGACACAGCAGACCTGATGCTACCTCTGCAATTTGTGGGCTGCTTGCAAATGTACTTTTGGTTGCATTTAATTATGTGGTGCGCCTAACTTCACAGGGATCACTGAGCCACAGCCAGAGCCCAGAAAGGTAGAAAGAAATGCAGGACAAGGGCTACCACAAGCCAGAGCCCTACTGTTCCACTGTATTCAGGCTTTAACAGTTCTGCTCATCCACTTCTGGGTAGGGAGAATGCTCTTCTCCCCTTATCAGGGTCCATTTCTGAGCAGCAAATGGTGCTGAGACCATCTACACACTAACACAATGGATGGGTCCCATCATTTACCATTCATCTCTCAACCAGAAGAGATGCAAGGAAGAAGTCCTTGCAGAGAGGCTGTTTTGTTTGCAAACAGTGTGACCGGCCACTGTTCCTCTCTTGCACAGAAACAACAGATACAGAGATTTGTACGGCCACAGGCAGCAATCACATTAGGATACAGAGTGCTGCACCAGGGACAGCCCGGAACAGCTGTGGTCACCCATTCATTTAGAAGGGCTCCTGCAGAAAATCCAAACCTGCCATCTACTGCTGGCTGCGAGCAAGTGCCAGGTAATTATTCAGACAGCAAAGACGCGGGGACAAGCCAAGGCAGAGGTTAGCATCCTAGCAGTTTGCTCCTAGAGCAGGAAAAAAGCCTCAGAAGCAGCAGCACTGAGGGAAGCAAAGCCACCCAAAAGAAGCAACTACAAGTTACTGGCAACTCTTCACCCAGCCTACACCTATGGGCTCTGCCTGCTCTTGTATTGTCCTGGCATCACAATTAAAATATATCACTGAGTTTTATGCAACAGGATCCCATACTGTTCCTGCATGCTCTGCCAACACAAAAACAGTCAGTGGAGGCAGTTGTGTTACAGACTTCAGGGGCAGGCAGGCATCTGGGACAAACTCGAAGATAAAAGATACAAGAGTATGTATTCAAAAGCTGACCAGATTCAAAAGCAGAGTTTGACAAGATAACCAGACAAGATATCCAGATGTGGCCAGTCTGTCTGGTGCTTCCCTCAAGTCCAGCGAGTGCCACCACCCCTGGGCAGACCTGGGTTGTCCAGAAGCAGCTCTGTCCTGGGCAGCAGGTCCCATGCAAAGCAGGAGCCCTCGCAGAGAGGCTGTTTTATTTGCAAACAGTGCGACCAGCCACTGCTGCTGTCTTGCACAGCAATAGCTAGGATATGCTGTGCCCTCAGAGGAGGGTGAGCCTGTAGGACCACAGAAGGGTAAAGGGATACAGAGCTGTAAGCAGCTTCTGGAAAATACTGTAACCTAGTGCAAACCCTTGCTCCAGAGTCCACCAGTTTCCACTAAAGGCCCCTCTCTAACTGGGCGCGAGGAGAGTAAGGAAGAGCACAGGACTGCCATGCCTAATGGAAAAGAGTGTGAGAAGTCAACCTGGTATTGCCCCACGTTTTCACCACCATACGGGAATGCCACTTGGGTACAGCTGTACTAATTCAGCTGATAAGTGCCCCCACATTTTTTTCTAATTCAGAATACACACACACTCTTCCTCCTACCCACAGGAGACTCTCCACACTCAGGGCTATCTAACAGGGGCCAAGCCTCAGACAGCTTTTTTTTTAAAAAAAATAAAAATCACAGACATTACCTGGTATCATTTTTATAGCAGTGTTCACTTCACTCCATTCATGAACTTTGTCAAACTTCCAGTCCAGGATGAAGTTCCCGTTGTCTGTCACCACAGGGCCCTGGGAAGCAAACACATTTGTCAGCACTGTGAGCTCCTTGTCTACCAAGCACAGCCAGGGACTGTCACAGCCCTCACCCGGACCAGCCATCCCCACTGCAATGATTTACAGTCATCATTCAAGTAAATCAGGGCAGCCTACAATAAGCCTGTTAGTAAAACCACTGCCCAAGGCAATTGCTTCCTCCTCATTCTCCTGTGTACTGATAATCATGCAGAAGCTGGAAACAAGGATGTAACTTCATCACTGCAACAGGGGATCCTTTTCACAAGAGCAAAGCTAGACTCATGTCTTAAAAAGGCTATTACAGGCAATTCAAGCCAAAATAAGCTCCCCCTCTGCTCAAGTGACAAGAGTGTGCTGCCACATGCCATGGGGAGGCTTTGGAGTTGAAGAATATCTGGCCTTCAGCGTCCCAGACGTGCCCAGCACTCTCTCAAGCCCAACAGAGGGAGCAATTGGGTCCTTTCACAGAGCAGAGACAGCTGGGACGGAGAACAAGGTGCTTCAGTGCCACTAAGCAGGATGCACAACCACAGGTGCCGGCAGGGACCGGCATCCTCCAAGGAGATGTCTCCTGGAGCAGCACTAATGCGCATTCCCCAAGTGAGGTTGGTCTCAACTTCACAGAGAATGACTGGCTTGCTCTTCTCAGGCACCCAAATTCAGTCCCTAAAGCCTCTTGGGATTAGACTCATTAAAAACAAGTATTCAGCCTTCAGACATTATTCAGTAACAGCCATTACTGCAAACTGCTCTCCTTTCCCCCTGCCAGACAACATGGGCTGGCAAAGCCCCACTGCCCAAGTCAGGATAGGACAGTGGCAGTGGAGACAAAGTATCTCCAGTTTTAATTTAGTCCAGCTCTGTCTCCATGTGGTCCAGAAGAGCCTGGGATGGAGCATGAGCTGCTCATCCCACTTGAGACCTCCTCTGAGGGCACAGATTGCCCTCCAGCCCCCAAACATCCCCACAGAGCAGCAGGTCAGACCCAGGCTGGCAATCCCTCCTTCTCCCTGCCCAAGGATGCTTGCTTTAGGAGACGTAAACCAGAGAGGCTTTCCATGAGCAGAACCGACCCCTGAACACACAGTTCATTAACCAAAGTATAATTAGAGGGAATTACACAAGATACCACTCGAAGGAGTGAAAGCCCAGATTTAATTAGATGAAAGGCCAGACCTCAGGTCCTCTGTTTGCCCACATTGAAGTGGCTCCTCTGGGGATGCGGGGCTGATCAGCGACACGTACCGCTTTGCTAACAGCCATCCGCAGCTCTGCGGCACCTCCAAAGTTTTTGGTCAGGGCTCTGGTGACAGGGACGTAAGCCATGGGGATGACTTCGATAGGAATGCCCTTCTTCCACTGCTCCCCAAGGCTCTCCGATTTTTTCCTGAGGACACAGTTTGAGATGGGATTAGCGTCAGACATCGCCCTCGCTAACACCGTTAACATGACGCACTTCTCACGTTACCTCTTGCTAACCCCTCAGGCATAAGGCCCTGGAGGGCACCGCAGCCAGCTCAGATGTGCACCCATGTAGGAAGAACCAGTTTAATGAACGATGCTCTATTCACTTATAAGCCCTGTTTTGACATGTTTTGGACAAGCAGTATCAGAAAAGTGTTCTTCCATAGGCTGTATCTACAGAAGGGAAAATTTATTCTGTGCTGACAATCACTGAGCTTAAACAGCAGAGCAGCCATTTCCCCACAAGCTCTGCGGACACCTAAGCAGGCCTGCTGGGTTGAAAATTAAGAAAAAAAAAAGCTAAATCGAATTGCTGAAGCACTAGGAGTCAGGATCATTTCCACCTATTCCTGCTCACTTCCCTGACCCACTGGAAGGGCGATATGGGCCTAACACAGGACCACCCAAATCCTCCCATCGGACACAGAGGTATAATGAATAGTACTATTTTTACCTGTAATCAGCAATAACGATGAAGCATTTTGCATATCCTGCAACTATCTTTTCCTGCGTCAAGCAACCACTGCAAGGGCAAAAAAAAAAAAAAAAGTATCAGAAAACAGACTGCTCCTCAGCGTGCCTGATGGTCTTAAAGCCCAGTCCCCTCCATCATATTCTTGCTCGTTTTAGTGCTGCCGTTGTCCCAGATCAGGGCTCTTTCCCCTGCCCCATCAGTTGATCCTCCTTGTCCCTGGCACACACTCTCAGTCAGGAGCTATGTCCCACTGCAGGTGTACGCACAGCCCTGCACAGCACCCCATCAGCCTCTCCAGCCCACCCCAGAGACATCCACAGACAGAAAAGGATGCTCAGAGGCCACCGCCACCAGCGGCACACACAGAGAGAGGGTCAGCAAGGCTCACCCGCCACCTTTGATAAGGTTGAGGTTAGAGTCCACTTCATCCGCTCCATCGATGGCAACATCGAGCTGTAGGAAGAGGAGAAACTCGGTGTGGAAACTTCTCCCATGCAGCATCCAGGCACTGCTCTTGGTGCAGCTTGGGAGGGTGTCAGGTCCCAAGCAGCCAGATGCCAGCCTGGCCAGAGACGAGCATCTGATCAGCCACCCAAGGATACCGGACCCCACCAAACCACAGGCATGTGAGAGCAGGAGAAAGAAAAACCAAAACCAACTGCTGGCCTGCAAAACACGTCCCTTTAGCACACAAGCAGGGAGCTCCCAGGGAAAAATCTCAGTGACACTTCAGCAACACAACATCCCTGCCTCGGGCCAGCAAGTCTCAGCCTGGAAGAGGTGCCAAACACCTGGAACAAACACAACTCTGTAGGGTGCTTGCCATCTAAAGGGACAAGCACCAAGACAAGACTAAGACTTGTGGGAAAAAAATAAGCTAAGCTAGTTCTCACTGTTGTTGTGCAGTGTGGCTGCCTAAACTCATCCTCAGGGGAGGATAAAGGAGCCCATGCTTTATGAAGAACCAGGTTAAAGGAAGGTCGGGTGAGGTCTCACCTCTGCAGTCCCACTTACCTCTGGATGTCGGTCCAAGTCACTTAGCGTTAAGCCGTTCTGCAGGATCAGCTGACGGGCCTGTGCACCAAGAACACAGCAAACACCATTTACCGGCGGCGGGAAAGGAAAACAGACTGTGGTGTCATTCCACCGGCTGCGGCAATCTCCCTGGGAGAGCTCCACTGCCCCACTCTGAGCTGGCAGAGAGGCTGCAGCCAGCAGCAAGAACAAATGGCAAGGAGAAAACGGTGCTTCCAGACCAGATTATTTTAATCATAAGAAAACCCTGCTGCTGATTTGAACTAAAATGCTCAAATGGTGCAACAGGACTCCTTGGTTCAGGTCTCTCCACACTAAATAGCAAAAAGCCCCATCGACTTGGTAGGAAACACTTGTATCTAAGCGCTAGAGCAGATATGGGATTTTTGAGTCCTGTGTTGTTTCAGCTTGGACATCGTTCTCCCTCGCACCCATCCAGCCCCTCTGATTTCCTTCAGCTGAAAAACAGGAGCAAGAAAATGAAATATTTACACCATAGCAATGCAGGACTAACAATGAAGATATTTTTCATATTGGAAAGAAACAAATTAACAAAAAAACCCACAAAAATAAAAGCACACCTCATGGAGAAAGTGTGGGAAGCCTCCTGAAACAGCTGTTTGGTGACTCCAATCTACTTTTACTGAAGCGGCTGTGTATTTCCCTCTAGTGGCAATACAACACAGAGCACCCAGAGATACCCTCCACTTGGTCTGTCTGTTTAAACAGGAGTTCAAAGTTAAAAGAACCATGAATTGCTTTAATTTTCTGTGCTACAAATCATCATCTGAGTGAGACTCGTTCCTTGCACAAACTCTGTTTGAGTCTGAGCTTCCTACCATGCTGTAGCTAGACCAAGAAGCCCCAGTGCTATAGCCCAGATCAACTGATTCCCATGAATTTCACCCACTAACACTAACAAAGTGTATCAGTCACATGTATTGGCATCCCAGAAACATTAAAAAGAGTTAGCAGGTGGTACTCCTGGCAATGAGATATGATTTGAATCATTTATTGTGGCATTTCATAGCATGCAGTTTTAACACCCATAGGCTGTGGCCTCTTAATCTGTGCACTAAGATTGTCCTAAGGACTCACAAAATAAAAAGAATAAAAATAAGTGGGTTTACATTCATTACATGGTGTCCACGTAAAGAGATTTCAGGGACCTGGGGACTGAAAGCATTGAAAAACACTGTGCTGCACATGCAGGCGAGACCCTGAACAGGCTCAGAGTCAGCAGCGTGGAAACAAGGCGTCTCTCTTGAGGCTCTCTGCTTGCAAGGCGATGGGAGCAGACCAGCAGGAATCAGAAGCAGAGCTCCCACAACCAGGGGAAAAGTGGCAGTAACTGCGCGGCACTTGCCAAGAATGGTCTCACTCTGTGCTGTCAGCGCACGTCCGGGTGAAAAGAAGAAACAACACAAAAGCCAAGGGACAGATACTTACCCTGGCTCTAGCTTTATTGATGGTGATGCAATAACTCAACCTGACAACAGGGAAGGGAGGAGAATAAGAGCCCACTGAAACCAATTCTTCCTTGCCAGTGACCTCAGGCAGCCATTTACACCTGTACGTAGTGAAAATAAGATGCTGTTTTGCTGACCCGGGAATGCTTCACTCGGAACTGGTTGAGTTCTAAGAGACTGCAAGAGATACAGGGCAGCCCCGTGTCTGGGGGATCTGGGCTCCTGCAGGTGTATGATTTATCTCTTCCCTTGAACAGCAGCCTTTTTGTTTCACTGGTATGAAACTCTGCAGCGTTATACAAACTATCCCAACATTTCAAGGCAGGACAGGCTCCAGCCCACATTCACTATGACGGCTTTATCGATATTTTCTGTAAGACCTAATGACTGAACTCGGAGCACTTTTCCTAGGTTGAAACGGGACATGGTATCTCAGGACAGGGATCGTTTTAGACAGATCAAAGACAGACTTTGACCACGGTCTACATATGCAGCAGAAGTACTGACAGGGGTTAAAAAAAAAAGAAAAAAAAGAAAAAAAAGAAAAATCTAGTTTTTACTTTTTGCCTTTTGCAGCAGTTTGTATTATATCCCAGATGCTCACTGGTTGTTCACAACAGCTGGGAAAAGAGAGAGTCCCATCACCCCACACTCACAGTTTAAGAACATCTGCAGGGTAAGAGGAAGAGGAGGCTGAGGGGAGACCTCATCACTCTCTACAACTACTTGAAAGGACATTGTAGAGAGGTTGGTGCTGGCCTGTTCTCACAGGTAATCAGCAATAGAACAAGAGGGAATGGCTTCAAGCTGCAACAGGGTAGGTTTAGACTAGACATTAGGAAAAAATTCTTCACAGAAAGAGCAGTCAGACACTGGAACAGGCTGCCCAAGGAGGTGGTAGACTCACCATCCCTGAATGTGTTTAAGAGTCGTTTAGATGTGGTGTTGGGAGATATGGTGCAGGGAAGAACCCTGTAGAGTGGGGCTGATGGTGGGACTTGATGATCCCAAGGGTCTTTTCCAACCTGAGTGATTCTATGATTATATGTTAAGTTTTCATAAGATTTCAGGATAATTCAGGTTGGTCTCTATCAACCTCCAGGTCAAAGCAGGGTGAACTATCAAGTTGCTTAGGGTTCTACCCTACTCCGGTCTTAAAAACCCCTAAGGACAGACTCTGCACAGCCTGCCTCACTCTTGGCTGTCCTCATGGTGAAAAAGTTGTGACAGAAGGACAATCCCGAGGTCCACACCAGGACTCTGAAGACACATGCCCAATTTCTAGACTGGGCATTGCCACCCAGCCTCAGAAACCCCATGGGTGGTCCCCGTCACGTCACCTCTTCCTGTCCGAAGGGGACAAGGTGTCAGCTGCTCTTCTGCAGCGCATTCCCACCTCAAGGAATAGAGGCAGAGAGACCAAAACCAGTTGCCTGAAGGCATGGAAACATGGAAGCCGAGAAGCTTCCCCAGCAGCTCCGTGTTTCACCACCAAGCCACATTCTCCCTCTCCCTGCAAACCTCTCAACAGCTAGCTTGGTGTGAACCAATTCCTGCACAAGCTGCGCAGCAAAGGAAAGATTAAGCCGATTTCTCTTCTGCAATTTCTGATAAAAGACAGTTGATGCATTTCAAGTTCCTCCTGAGCTTACAATTATTGCTTGCAGCGTGATTTTTACAGCTTAGAAGCTTGATACAGAATCAAAGGAGACTAAGCGTCTCCAATGAGTTTTGCATTATGAGTGTGGTTCACCACTGTCAACAGCATTTTTCTGTAAATGGGATCCAGAGCAAGCCACACACCAGAAGACATAACCAGCGTTACCACACTGGTTCAAAACACACCTCCTAGCACTACAGCGTCCCTGCAGCTCACACCAGGGTAACACAGCACCATCACCGCCAGCTTCATGATGTCCATCTGCAGGCTGCATCTCAGCTGCTCTCACCGGTGCTTTCAGCTAACTCACACCATGGGGAGCCAGTCCAGAGGGCAGGGGGGCTGCCTCCCACAGCCAAAGGGAAGATCCCCTGCATGAGTGTTTGGACTAGCAGAAAGCAAAGGGGGAAAGCGCTTACCTGAAAAGATGTAGGGATGCAGACAATTGTTAGGTTCTCCTCTTTAACCCGCTCAGCTGCAGGAAAAAAAGCAGAAGCCGCTATTTGTTCATTGCAGTAGGGAAACAACACACCAACTTTCACTTTAAGAAATCTGAGTTCAGAGCAGCCCCTTTGAATCACTGCAATTACTTGCCTGGCTTGCAAATAACTCAGTCACGCTCAAACGCAAACAGGTGCCACCCTGCATGGGCTAAGGCTCAGTTTCCACAGTCAGAAATGTTTAAACACCCACCCTGGCTCTGCCCAAGACACCACGAGCCATTAACCTTTGTGTCTCCAGCAGCAGAAGAGCCTGGTCAGCAAACAGTCATCTGGGAAATTAGCCCCACTTCCCTCTCTCACTCCATTAGACAGGTTTTGCTTGTAAACAGAAAGCCTCAGCAGCTGTCTGAAAGGTTTTCTGGCTTGTTGCCTTGGGGACATCACATTCATTTATTATAGAACATTTAAATATATGGCAGGGAAAGGACTA
Organism: Rhinoptilus africanus; assembly: GCA_013400135.1. Lineage (NCBI taxonomy): Eukaryota > Metazoa > Chordata > Aves > Charadriiformes > Glareolidae > Rhinoptilus > Rhinoptilus africanus. The sequence continues at coordinate 543,954 of VXBO01015205.1, forward strand.
ATAAAATACAGTATTCCATTAAATGGAAGGAAATATTTCCTCCCCCAGGTTAACCTCAAATGACTAAAATCTATTACTAAGATATCATTATGGACAAAATGTTATTTTAGTAATTACAATACTTAAGCGTAAGCCAACAGCCGGAGAGTTAGCAAAGGCTCTTGCACCAGAGCAAGCACACGGGCTGCACGCTTCAAGGAAACCTACATCCCGGTGCAAATGCATTCAGTAGACATGAAAACCCAGACTTTGCAGCCTGGAACAGGCAATGCACTTTAAATAGTATACCTGTTTATTTAGAGACTGATTCTGTCTTAGAGTCAGGAGTGGCTGCAATACTCAGCCAAGCCCAGAAAGCTGACCTGCAGCTCCCAAACCAGCTCCCAGACAATGAAGTGTATGGTACACAGCATGGGGTGAGGTGGGTGCCAAGAGGCAGGCACAGCACCACCTCTGATGTTCCTCTGGGAAGGGAAGCACGGCGCCGTGCTCAGACCTCAGCCCCGCTGGCCCATGGTGGGCTGGGGGACAGCTAGTCACAAAGGGACTTCCCAGCCACGCACAGCCACCCAGGTGGGACACACTGAACTCCGCTTCTGAACAAGAGTCCCCCTCTGGGTCGAGCCAGACCCCCATGAACGACAGGGCTGACGCTGTACTCCTGACCCGTCACACACGGCTGCTCTGTTTTGCATCCAAGGACAGCAAAGCAGGACAAGGTACAGCACCTCCACAAGCAGATCTGCCCTAGGGCTCACTGCAAGCCAACCTCTGCACCCTCTGTAATGAGGCATAAGGGTAATTACCCTCACACTCACTTTGCAAAAACGCCTTTGCCTCACTTGAATACTTTGCTGAAGTTTTCTGAATCGCACCTTGAGTAAACTTGCACCTGGGGCAAGCAGATAAACCTAGCCGTAGGGTATATAAAAAAAATGCAGCAGGATTTCCCATTCCCCATTTTCATTACACCTCCGCAGGACCCTCAATGTGGATAACATGGATGTGACCAAGCAGTGTCAGCCGCATACAAATGGGTTAATGGAAGCAAAGCAGCTGCGTGGCCCAGAGCCACAAAGCAAGTCAGGACTGGGCAGAGCTGGAACAAAACGGAGGGGTTTAGATCCAGTTTGTGGTGGGTGCCCCTAAAGCACTTTTCCTGGCTGTACAGGGAGAACAGGTGGCAAATCATCACCTCCTCAGGACTCTCTATGTGACAGATTTGGAGCATAAGACCCAGTTTTAACCTTCAGCTTCAAGGAGGACACAGCAGTCGGTGATCAGACTAGCTCTAAGTCAGCATCCAGAAGATTTAGCATGTTTTTCAAGTAGTTGGGGCAGCTGGACAAGGGTACTTTCTGCGGTGGGAAGAACACGAAGGGGAGCATCCTACCTAATCGATGCACCGCATGGACAATCGTAGAACCGCTTCCAATCCCAAGAACTTGATTGTTCTGCAAATCAAGAGAGACAGAGGAGATCTGTTACTGGGGGCTCGGCACAAGGGCTGTCCACGTTCCCTGGTAGATTCAACATTATAAACACACGCAAGAGGAACCTTGCCCAGAGATGCATTGCCAACACACAACGTCTTAGCACGCTGCAGGCAAGAAAGGAAACACTGCGCCAGTGAAGGCACAACCCGTGTCTGTGGCTAAGGGATTTTAAGCAAATGGCTCTCTCATTAAAGGACATGTGCTTGCTAAATACCACCACGGTCTGAGTCTCAGGGTGTTCAATGCACGCTCACTGCTAGTTGCTGGCACACCATGCACCCTTTCCTGCCGGAAAGCTGTCGAGTTGCAGACAATACCACAGAGGAAGAAGCCCAAACAACCTCAAGATAACATCTCCCAAGGAAGCCGCAGAGTAAAAGCGTGGGTTTGCTGCCAACAGTATTGTTAGTCAACAGTATGGATGCACCAGCAGCCAAAGCAAAGAGCACGGCAGCATTTCCTAGAGTATAATAAGAACCACCCTCCAAAACAGAGCATACAACTGCCTATCTAGAGTCCAGCAACACACGTGGAAGACGGATGAGCCTGGCAGTGCCTGCTGAAGAGGATCACACTTCAATCACAGCTCAGCCCTGGACTTTCTCTGCTTATGGTCTGGTTTAAGAAGGATCTCTACCATCTCATCCATACAGATAGGCTTCTAAAAGGTGCTGCAGGCTGAGGGTGGATGGGTGCAATTGTGTTATTTCTGCAAGAGAAAGCTCTGTGATGTAAGTCTCTGTTTATTATCAGATCAATCTCCCTCCCACCCACCGAGAGCTACCTGCAGCCTCTTGCCCACTTCCAATTTTCAATGTACTTCCCCTTCTTTGGATGGGATCCAAAGCCTAAATTGACTTAAGGAGGCCCAATATCACTACAGCGACTCCAGATGAGAAAGACTTCAAGCCAGCCAGAGATGCAGGCACAGAGCTGTTGTGCATTATCTCTTGAACATTAGACAGGTCTGAAGCTCTTTCTCCATGTGCAACAAATCCAGAGTTCAGCAGGTGTGGAAAAAGCCACACCTGCAGCATTTCAACCAGCTAAAGTCTTACTGGCACGCAAGCTTGCATTGGAGAGGTGGAGCTCAAGACAGGTCACATTCCCCTAGGATTAACGATTTCCCTTGCTTAAAAAGCTTAAAAAAACAAAAGTTCTCCAAAACCCAGCACACAACCAGAGCCTCGGCTTATATCCCAGCTCTCACTAATCACCGTGACTCTGCAAAAGATGGGGAAAGCAACAGATCGCAGCTGCACGCCTGCAACGTTGCCAGCAGAAACCCAATAGCTCCGGAGGTTTCTCAGTTTCTCCTGCTGGGCAGGCAGAGCCAAGCGCAGCCAGCCACGGAAGGGGCAAGCAAAGCTGCACAGAGGCTGGCAGGACACAGGCAGTACCGGTGCTCCCAAGAGACTTGTTTCGACTTGGGAAGAGGCAGTGTCTTCTCTTATAGGGTGGGACAGCTTCTTGGAGCAGCCGGATGCCCTAAAGGAGTGGGGAAAGCTTCAGCATCAGCCACTCCACTGTAATGCGGTGGGAAGAGATCACAAGGGTCCCAGCCCATCTCTGGCAACAAACCTGAAGGAATTTATCAGTGAGGAGAGGGGAAGTACCTTCCCTTAGGTGGTGGCAAGACCTTGACCTAAGTGGTTTTCCCAGAAAGACATTTTAAGTGAATCTAAACTGGTGCTGTTGCAACTCCTGCCTTAATGCAGCTCCCACCTCTCCCCCCTCAGCTCTCATCCCAGCCAGACCAGGGACAATCCAGGCAAAAAACAGGGGCAGGGTGAAGGCTGGCGAGAAGCAGAGCACAAGGTCAGTGTGCAAGGGGCAGGTCCAGCTCACAGCATCAAAGAGCAGCACCCCATGCAAAAAAAATGGCATTTCAGGTTGTTTACTAAAACCCTAGCAAACAAAACCAAAGCACTGAGCCACAGCACAGAAGAAGACCCATGAAGGGACTCCACGAGTGGAGTCATCAGGGATCACAGCATTTTCTCAGGTAACCCAAGGGCCTAGAGATGCTGCCCAACAATACAAATGCTGACAAGGCAACGCACATCGAGTGGGTATCAGCAGCACCACATGGTCTGGCCGGTCCAACGCAAGTTTCTAAGACTAGGATTTGTACAGCCAAAGATCAGGAGATAAATACATTGCAACGCTCAGTGCTCAGCTCTCTGGGGCAGCAGGAGCTATGGCTCTCGGCTCTCTTTTCATTTCTAATGGAGACTCTATCAGAGCCAACGGAGACGCAAACAGGGCCTGCCTTCAGAGGTGTTGTATAAACGCAAAGCCAGCTCTCCCCAAGCAGCTTACAGCTCTAAAGCCCCAAGCCCCGTGCCAGACCCATTCCTGCGAGCGGTGACAGCACCACAGCTTCTGAGGTTGGTCACCTCTGTGTCTGCTCCAGTACGGGGGGCTGTGCTCCTACAGCTGCCAGGGGACAAGCGCTGTGGGTAAACACACCAATCTGGCTTAAATTAAAAAAAAAAAAAAAAAAAAAAAAAGACNTTAATTAAAAAAAAAAAAAAAAAGAGAGAGAGGGAAAAAAAAGTTCTTCTCTCCTAATCCCCCCACCCACAGGTTTTATATCTGCTGCAGGCAGCATGAGGAGCTGCTGAGCTGGCACAGATAGGGATGGGTGCGAAGCAGGATGCCAAGTGAGGGGCCTGATCTAATAGCGGTACCAAGCCCCCAGTGCCACGGATTTACGGCACAGTTAAGTGGGAAAGATTTGTCCAGCATAACTGAACCGTGAAGTCAGTGGTGCCTCCCACACATCCCTGCCAAGCAAGGAAGGAAGTCTGCAGCTTCGCCTTCGGAGATTACATTGCTCCCTCCGTTAACAGCGATAGCTCTAACAGTCAAACACAAAATTATCAGTTACAAACAGCAGCTGCACCCCGACAGCGCGAACTGAAGGGGAGGCAGGTTTTATCTGACCGCTAAGACCATCTCACTCCTTGGTGGTGACTCTAACCTGCTTCTCCATCATCGCTTCAAACCAACTTGCACGGCAAGCATTGCAATATTACCCCAGCCCCTGCCTAATTTACTTCATCAGTGTCACTAGCTGGGCACTGAACTTTAATCAGCTGGGACACGACCAGAAACATCATAAGTTTGCTTGATCATAAAACAACACAAAGTCCAGCCATTTCACTAGGAAAAGTCCAAAATTAAGAGTCACGTTTTATCCCCAATCAAAGGCAGACGCAGCTCGCGCTAACCCACAGCGGCGGTCATGCCTTGGCTCCGCACCTTGCGACACAAAGTCCTTCCTCCAGCAACCCCTCAGTCCGCAACTTTAGGGCTTGCTTTGGGTAGGAAAGGGGGTTTTTATGCAACTGCCAGTCCATCCCCCAGGCTCCCCCACCCCACAAACAGCTTTTGAGCATGTTGGCCTGGCAGAGGGTGGCATGCGGGTGTGCTCTCTGCAGGCAGGTACAGACTGCTCAGCGCAAGGAGAGGCTGTAAAACAAGTGAAACACTCATGAGACACCAGGGAAGCCACTGGCAAGTGAACCTCAAAATGCCAGCCCAGTGGGGGGGAGCAGGAAGGAAAAGGGAATTTCCCCCCCTCCCAGTTCTAGCATCTACCTCTTTGGCAGTGACTCTATGCCCGTTTCATCACTGCTGTTGCAAAAGGACTTGTACAGCAAACACTGCGATAAACCACTGTGTGACTTTAACCGTTGATCTTCCAAGTGTTCACAATCAGCCTGTGCCAAACCTCGAGCAGCTCCAGTCCTATTTAACCTCCAAGGGGTCGGCGAAAGCCCCCTGCTGCACTTCCCTCCCTGGAGGGGACAGGACACGACCCCCCGGCGAGGGGCTGTTGCCCCTTTCTCGGGCGCTCGGGCACGGGGTACAGCAGCAGAGCACCCTGGACTGAGAGAAAGAAGCCTGAATTCACACCGCAGCCCACCTCGCAGGCGGGTGCACGGTGAAAATTTGGAGGTGCAAGACGTTACCCCAAGCTCGGGGTGCACCCTGCTCACCCAGGCAGGGCACCGAGCTGCTGCCGGGAGGCTGCGCCGGGCAAGGGCAGAGGCGGGAGGGGAAAAGTAGTTTTCTCCCTTCTCTAAGGCTAAAGCAGCACAGCCCAAAGCAAAGGAGAAGAGGAGCAGGGAAGCGCACCCGTGCACCCCAAGGTCCCTCCTTGCACCCCAGGACCATCCGCGCTTCGCGGGGAGCCAGGGGTCCGTGCGCCCCGGGGCTGCTCCGTGCACTGGAGGGGTCCGCGCAACCCACAGCCCCTCCGTCCACTGGGAGGCTCCGGGCCCCCCACGGCCACTCCGTGCGCTGGGGGGGGTCCCTGCACTGCGGGGACACTCNCGGGCCGGCCGAGGAGCCGCATGCCGCCGCGGCCCGCCCCCGGGGGGCTCTCCCGCACGGGCTGGAGGCCTGGGCCGAGCCGGTTCCCTTCCTCCTCCTCCTCCTCCTCCTCTTGCCCCGGCAGGCTGGGACTTGTAGTGCTGCCCGCCGCGAACTACAGCTCCCACAATGCACGACAAGGGCGTCCGCTCCGCCCGCCCCAGCCGCGACCCCGCAGCAACTTGTCTTGTCGACCCATATACGTGTATTTGTCGGGTTTTCCAGGGATGGAGGCTGAGGCTTTCCCGTAAAATGGGGGGAACGGGGAGGAGAGCGGGTGTCGGGGGGAGCAGCCGCACGGCGCCGGGCAGCGCAACAGGCTGGGAGCGTTCCTTAACTCCGCCCGGGCTTCCAGGGGTGCTGAGGAGGAGCCTTGCTTGGACTTCTGCTCCAACTTGGCAGCACGATCTGGCTGGGAAGTTCTTCTGGATGGCCGGGGGTGAAGGACTGGGGAGGCCGGGCCCGCCGCAGGTGGGAGCGGGTGGCAGGGCTCTCAGGGAGGAGCATGGATGGGACANTGGAGGGGTCCGTCCCTGCGCCCCGGGGCCGCTCCGTGCACTGGAGGGGTCCGTCCGCGCACCCCGGGGCCGCCTCCATGCCCCGGGAGGCTCCGTGCCTTCACGGCCACTCTGTGAACCGGGGGGTCCCTGCACCCCGTGGCCACTCCGTGTACCGGGGGGGTCCCTGCACCCCGGAGCCCCTCCGTGCACCGGGAGGCTCCTGCAGCCCGTGGCCACTCCGCGCCCCGGGCGCTCCCCGTCCCCCGCGGCCGCTCGGCGCAGCGGGGCTCTCCGTGCCCCCGGTGCCCCGGGCCGGGCCGGGCCGGGCNCCGGCAGGCTGGGACTTGTAGTGCTGCCCGCCGCGAACTACAGCTCCCACAATGCACGACAAGGGCGTCCGCTCCGCCCGCCCCAGCCGCGACCCCGCAGCAACTTGTCTTGTCGACCCATATACGTGTATTTGTCGGGTTTTCCAGGGATGGAGGCTGAGGCTTTCCCGTAAAATGGGGGGAACGGGGAGGAGAGCGGGTGTCGGGGGGAGCAGCCGCACGGCGCCGGGCAGCGCAACAGGCTGGGAGCGTTCCTTAACTCCGCCCGGGCTTCCAGGGGTGCTGAGGAGGAGCCTTGCTTGGACTTCTGCTCCAACTTGGCAGCACGATCTGGCTGGGAAGTTCTTCTGGATGGCCGGGGGTGAAGGACTGGGGAGGCCGGGCCCGCCGCAGGTGGGAGCGGGTGGCAGGGCTCTCAGGGAGGAGCATGGATGGGACAGCAAACGCTGGCCCTCTGAGCACGCTGCCACCAACCAGCGCTCCCTCGCCTTATCCCACCCTGCAGGAGGGTCAGGATGAAACCCCACGGAGGTGTTTCTGGCAGGGAGCACACAGAGACTCTTTTTTTGCCGTATTTTTTTCCCCTCTCTGCTGGGTTGGCGTCTGCTGACACGGTTCCTGCAGAACGCCAGGAGAGGCAGATGAACCTCCCGGTACTGCGGTCCCACCAAGACGAGTGAGCATTGCAAGTATTTACCACTCACTACTCACTTCAAGGCCAGACCACAACGCGTAGAGAATAATACATATTTTTTTATTATTATTTGCTCAATAGGAAAGCTGCGGTTGGCTTTTTTTTTTTTTTTTTTATAATTCTGTGAATGACCGACTCGTTCTGTTGCCAACCTCTGCGATTCTGCTGTGATTTTTAAGTGCTAGAAACGTTTCCTTTTGTTCTCCCTGGGCTGGCACACCAGCCTTTGAACAATGGGGTGGTATTTCAACAAAGACTCTATTATGGCTGCCCAGGCTTATCTCAGCGCCGGACGGCCTCACCTTTCTGGGCAGAGCAGGTGACTTGCTATTAAGAGCGGCGCGTGATTGCTGTAGAGCCGTTCGGTGTTTTCTGTTAGCTGGCAACGAGCTTTCCTGCAAGTTACACATTTTAGAGTGTAAATACGCCCCTCCAGTGGGATATGCACTTCAGAAAGAATCAGACCTAAGTGCTGTATTCTTCCACGATGCATTAATGGTAAAACTGAAGGGGCAGCTGACGGGGTTTGGGGGTTCTCCTTTCACTATCCTGAATGTTTCACTGCTGCCTGAAATGAAAAACAGTGACGAAGGTTTCACACCAACTCAGGAAGCCCATCCTTACACACAGGCAGCTCTCAAATCCCCCGCGTAGGGAGTGTTAGTCCAGAGGTTAAGTATGGGGCGAGAATCCTGTTTGTATTCTCACAGCAATGGCTGATGGCTTTGGCTTGGAACACATCCTGCAGTGCATGTGCCTGGAGGAACGCAGACATTTCCACTTACAAATAAAGAGGCTTTCTGTTAGCAATTTATCTGAAACTGCTCGTGAGTTACAGTTTCAGCAAATGCAGGGAAATCTTTCATTTATGGTGTGCTGAGCCTTGCCTATGCACAAAAAGAAGGCGTTGGACATTTTAGAAATGGATTTTCTTTCAAGTTTCAGCGACAACCAGCTCCGTTTGCAAACAGCTCAAAGTCCTTTTGTACAAGCCTGTTTTTGCCCTGTGTCAAAGCCTCTCCAGCAGCTAACTCTCATCCTCTCTGCTTCAGTACGGAGGGAGGTGTTTGAACCTGCTTTGTTTGAACAGACATTTTGCTTGTTGAACAGGGTGGTAACTGCGAGGTGTTAAGCCTAGGGAAATGTCACGCTGACGAAGGGAGTAGCTTGGACCATCAGGCTGGCAAAGGGTGGCTGCATGGTTCTGGGTGCTGAATTCTGCCTGGAATTACATGTTAGGAAATTACAGAGTAGCTGAGATAACAGCTTGCTGTTGACAAAATGGGAAGATTTACTCTTTACTCCCTTCACCCACCACCCACCCTCAACCTGGGTGCAGAGTTTATGCTGGCTCTGGCATTCCTCGGACTCTGTGCTGATTCACCTCGCCACGCAGGCAAGAAGAGGCGTTTCTTCTTGCCAGGTGAGTGAGGGTGAACTGGGTCAGCCAAACTTAACATGCAACGTATCTCCGAAGGGGAGTTTTGTAACTGGCTTGAGCTGCTCTGGTCTAAGACAGCTCTGTGCCCAAAACAGAGCATTCCCACCCTACAGTCCATCACTTGCCAAGTTTTCCTGCTGCTTCCACGTGTTGGCAGAGAGCTGTTTTTTCTGAAAAGTAAAGCAACCAAGAAAATCAGTTTTCCTTGGCCGTTCCAGAGGAAGGTAGCGAGATCAACCAGTTGGGACCATCTTCTGTGGCAGAGTTAGCCCAGCTTAAACCCGTTGCAAAAGTGCATGCTAACCTGGGTGAAATCCTAGTGAAGGCACAGCAGTCTCCGGGGGTCAGATGTGTTTATGCAGTTAACTGTATATCTCACTTCATAAGGCATGAAACAGATAAAAACCAACCATATCTACGAAGGTAAAACCACCAACGCACTGGAGAAACCAAGTGGAAGATCCAGCATTTCTAACTCATCTTTCCAGACAGACTCCCTTTCTGGTTGGCAGTGGGTCTCCAGGCCTGTCACATCCCAGCAACTGCATTCTCGATGCCTAACTTTTTATCCTGCAAACTCCAGTTCAGTGACATTTCCTCTGAATAACACCTTCTTCCCTGCTTGTCTCTGGTTTGATCTGTTGGATGAAGAATTGCTTGGGTTTATTCTGCTTGTGAAAAGACATCAGCAGGGGCGCTGCTATACTAATTAAAATATATGCGGCTTTTTGACGGTCTGAATTTTCCTGGGGGAAAAGGCAGGCTATAAATTGTAATTTGGCAGGGGACTACGAAGGGCCCTTGGTACAGGGCAGCCACGAGGTGGCATGCTGGGCTTGCGCTGCTGCACCTCGCTGCGCTGAGAGCAGGTTTTTCAAGAAAAGGAGGCAGATCTTTAGTGGAGTTACGTAAAACACCATTCCTGTTAACATCCACCCCTCCTGCAAGAACAAGCTTTGATTTCCACATAAATGTCTGGTCAGATTTAAAGTTATTGTCATATGATTGAAATAGATCTCTTATGTCAGTCAGTCAAAACAGAATGGAGAATGTGAGTCATGCTTTGCAAAAAAAAAAAAGGGCAGGAAGTTTGGTTTTGTTGGCACAAATTTTTAATACCGAGAGAAAATTATATGGCTGTGTTGCAGTGTTTTTCTAAGGGATTTGTGAATAACACTGTCCATGCTTTAGAGGAATGTTTCCGAAAGAGAAAAGCAGGGACTTGTAGATTACAATTGTTAATTCCTTACGCCTCAGTGGTAAGGAATCTAGGAGGAGTCTAGAAGAAAACATGGACTCCCTTGAAAACTGTTAGAGCCCTTCTAAAATAAAAGGCTGCAATAGGACTGATGATCTGGGACAGGGAAGTGGGAGGAAATACAAGAGAATGAGGTAATGCTCATGGGTGTGACAGGGACACTTGCACAAGGCTGTTACTGTTTTGCCTTAAGCATAATAAACCTTCGTGAACCAGCACAAAGGTAGAAATGCAAGTCTATTTGTGAAGTATTCTGATATTCTGAAACTCGCTGGGGTCTGTGGTTACTGCGCACCTGTCTCTAAGCCACTTCAACAACCATGAGGAAAACAGTTAAGTTACTGTAGAAGGCATGGCACAGAACTAGTTTTTCTGCACTGTCTATAAATATAACGGAGTTTAAAATTTAAATATATTAGTTACCCTTCAACATGACTGCTCAAAACACCGCTATGCAAGAAAGATTAATTTAAATGGGAGCAGGTGCAAGGGGAGGGCGAGTGAGACAAACGGGGGAGCAGAGAGCCAAAAGCGTAAGGGGAAGAATAAAAGCCTTTGGCTTGGTTTGCATAGCAAAACAGAAGGAATTTAGTTACTCTTTATAAACATACGAACGGGTAGACAGTCAAGAGAGAGGAGTTATCTAGATAAAGAAAATAATAGCACAAGACCATACGGGTACAATAATAAAATGTCATTTAATTTACTAAAAATGGCATGAGCAGTTTGGCATGCGGCACAAGGTAAACTTTTTCAGACTTTATTATAATGAAGTAAAAAAAATAAAAATCTCTGGATTGTAGTTCAGTGGTTGTCTGGGGAGCAGTGTTCATGAGCTGACTTTGCATACATCTGGTGCTTTAAAAGAGTTGTATTTCCAGCTCATCAGAAAGTAAGAGTGGAAGCAGGAAGAAAAAATTAGGTAGAAGGGCAATTTAGGACAATTACAAGCTCTTCAAAAAGAGTTCACTGAGTGTTCAAAGAGCCACAATTTCAAAATCAAGAGAGAAAATACACTGACAATTTGTGTTTTAGTAGCGGACTGGAGAGAGTGATTAAAAATGAAAAATAAATAGCTAAAATGGGCAAAGCAGGAAATAAACACATGCTAGTATAAATGACCATATAAGTTATGAGAAGCAGATTAGTTATTGGAAGTGAAGCACATAAAAAGAAATCCATAGCTGGCAAGGCTAAATCCCAGAAAACCCTAGTAATGGTACAGGCCCATTATATGATTACTGTCCCATGGACAGGATTAAAATGTCAATAATGATGCAGAAGTGTTCATTGAACATTTATGATCTGTGTTTGTAAAGAAGGAGGAAGATATGTGGGTGGATTACTTAACAGTGATGTGATAAATATCAGTCCATTAGTAACCAACGAAGCTCTTGTCTTCTAGGGTTAAGTGTGGTCCAGTAGCTCTGAAACAGCTGCCTGCGGAGACCCCTCATCTGTCCATGTTCACCTTTGGTAAACCTGGATATGCTAGCGAAATTCTGGAAAGCTAAAAACGTACCAGGTTAGTATCTATCTTCAGAAAGGACAGTTGTGTGATCTGTAGTAAATGTAGATGTAAGAACAGTTCCTGCCTAAATACTAAAAAAGACGGTATGTGACTCAGATCAAAAAATTAGTAATGCCGGTCAAAGTTCTAATAGAAATCTCATTTCATGCTTCAAGACAACAAAAAATTCAGTTTCCTCTGGACGGTGTAATAAACTCTTTAAAGGATTTTTACTTAGAACTGCACAATATTTTAATGAAAAATAAAGGGTAATAAAGCATCAGTTAAGCATATATTAAACACTGGCCACATAGATTTATTTTTTCTAGAACTTATTATAATTCAATAATCTAATGGGATCCTTCCAGGATCACGTATACTGTACTACACATGTACGTAATCAATATTTTCATTAGTCATTTGGAAGTTAATACAAAATCACTCCTAATACAATTTGAAGATGACAACCGCATCAGCAGGGTGGTACCATGAGGATGACAAGAGCCACTGTTCAAAACACGGCCTGGGTAAAGGGACTGCTTCCCAAGACAGTCAGATGGAAAGCCACGCATCTCAGGTACGCAGACGTACGCACCCACAGGGACCAGCTGGGGGTTAGAAGCATTGTGCTGTGCGCTCACACACGGCCAGCAGTCAGCCTTTGCCCCTGTGCAAAGGAGAGGCGCACCTAGCGATATCCAAGGACTTTTCCTACCCCTGGATACAGATAAAGACAGCACCCTCATCTCCATATTCTGACGTGCAACGCTTTAAAAAATGGAAAAGGGGAGGGAGAGAAAACTGTAATTTAAGGGCTAGAGGAAATGTCTTACAATGAGAATAGAAGAATTGTAACTAATTTGGTTTGTAACAAAAAAGATAAAGGCATGGCTTAATAAACTACATACCTACCTCTACTGGGATGAATTCCGGCACAAAAAGACTCCTGGCAGCAGCACTAGCCATGGCATGACCCGTTGCAGGCCACGGGCATTCTGTGAGTGTGGGCAGCAGCCAGCTTTGGCGATAGGAACCGCAGGAGCAGCTTCTCCTGCTCCCTGGAAATCAGGAGACAAATCAAAGGAGATAATGACTCATTAATTGCTAGAAGGGGGAAAAACGGTCCCCGAAGGATGCAGAGGTGTTACCGGCTTAATAAAGGAGACCCAAATCTGTGAGTACATTGAGGAAACACGAGTTATAAAGTACCACAGATGGCTTCCCAGGCTGCCGTGATGCCTAGTCCAGACCGTGAGGCAGCCATTCCCGGGCCTACTGGTTATCCTTGTGCCAACCTCGTCCCCCGGGGCGGACGCTAACTGGGGAACGATCTCCTGAGGGAAGCCACCACGGCCTCGTGCTGGAGGAGATGAGGCGCTCGGCTGGAGAAGGTGCCCAAGGCAACGTAAACCACGGGCCTCGGGAGGGGGACGGCTGCCACGGGCACCCCAGCGCAGCCTGTGCGCGTCCGTGTGGGTACACGTGTACCCCCTCGCACCGCCCGGGGGAGCACGGCAGGGCCCGCGGCCGGCGCGCGCCGCCCGCCGCCCCTCCCGCCCGCCGCGCCCCCCCCGCTCCCGAGGGGGCCGGTACC
>VXBO01015205.1:557958-582580 GCA_013400135.1 Rhinoptilus africanus
GGGGGGGTGGGAAGGGACTGTCAGTAAGGAGAGGGTACTTCAGGACCTCACCATCGCTAAGGTGCTTGCTCTTTTCTATGGTTGTTAGCAGGGAGAACGGGTGCCTTAATTCTTAGACAAATACGCTGCCGGATGTCACGCTAAGTGACATCTGGCCGGTCTGGTTAACCTGGTAATACCGAGTCTCCGTCCCTTCCTCGACTCGTTACCGCAAGGCAGTGCTGTGCCTGCGGGAAGGAGACCCGCAAGCGCTGCATCTGTAGTCTAAACTCTTTACAGCACCTGCAACTCACAGTTGTTCAGAGCACTGTATGCCTTTCTGCTGTCTTTTTCTTTTAAAGTAAACAGGTTCTCCTGTTTACTTAATTGTCTGTTAAACGCAGACCCTGCTGTACGCTTGAAGGGAAGCCAAACATGGAAGACAAATTGCTAAACAAGTTTCAGAATGTAACAAGAGGAAATAAAATCCTTAATAACTGCATGTGGCAAGAAGCTCTGGCAAAAGAAAGATTTTAATGAATGACTCAAGAGCAGAAATGTTACTGAGCTGTTCCCAGTCTGCTTCTGAATTGGCTGAGAAAGATGAGGTGATAAGCCACGGCCAGAGTTTAAAGGAAGAAGAGCATGACTAAATGCCTGCTATATTTGAGAACCTGTTCTAGAAATAAAAAGCTTTTTGTTAGTATAGCTGAGCATTCACTTAGAGTAAGAAACTGGCTGATAACTTGGGACCTTGTTTTCTTTGAGGAAAATCTATTGACTTTTTTAGTGACATCATTCTTTTGTGTATCAGCTCATCAAAATCCTACCTAGTTTATTACGATTCTACTGTATTCAGTTTTTAGTAAGACCTTCATTTATTTAGCCCTGAAAATATTTAAAAATGGATTTTCTGTTTGACTACCAGAGCTAAGTAAAATACACTAAAGATTGTTCAATTTAGTAATTTAAGACTGAGATTAAATATTGCTGTTCTCTAATTGATCACTGTATAGGAATAGATTTGCTGTCATCAAATAAAAATAGCATGGTTGCCTGGCCACAGTATTTGCCTGTGTTTCTTTATTTTTTTCATCTGTGAGAACTCACCTCAGCTAATTATTCTTCAGGAATCAAATATCTATGTAATATAACAGGCCAGTATAATCTGAAAAAACCCCACCAACCAACCAATCACGACAAAACCAAAATTCAAAAAACAAACCCCGTCTGTTTTTGCTGTAGGCAAAGGAATATAATCGTCTTGGGTCTGAGGATTTTTTTCATTTCCTGGAGGAAAATTTATGGGTTAGTGAATTACTGTGCACTTTACATACAAACGTGCAGGTTTTGAAATTGGAATTGCCGTTTAACAGTTCAAGTTTGACAAACAGTCCTATTTGCAATGTCCCTACAGGCTTTTGAGGATGGGCTTTTTATTAGGGTTGTGGGATGTTTTTTTAAACTGAAACAGGCATAGTGATAAATGTTGTACCGAAGCGGTGATAAATTCTGCTTTCTTTTTCTAACAAAACTAGCTTATTTGCATAGATACATTTTTTTTTTGCACAGTGAAAGGATGTAGATGAGCTGAATAAGTGTTCCTCCTCTATCCTATTTACATCTTCCCTTGCAATCTGAGCCCTTTACTTCTGTTTGTAGGTAAATCAGATACCTTCACTTCTGTAAAGTAGAACGGAGCTGTGTTCACACCACCTCATCTCTAAATATGTGCTGTGTTGTGATGGAATATAAACAATGGTTTTAAGGCCCGCATCTGGGCTTTTTTCAGTGTATGTGGAAATTTGTGGTAGATATTTTGCATAGTTTCAAGGAGGAACGTTATAACTGCACTTCAGTAACAAGCTCATGTATGTGAGTGAAAAAGGATAGGAAATGGTAAGAAAACATTTTCATTTAACCATAGAGGCTGTTTGTAGATGGTCGTCATGAGGGAAGTATGTCCAGATGTGTTTTCATGTTGACAAAGTGCAAATAAAATCTATACAGAGTTAGCTTAGTCTCTGCCAGCTGCTGTGATTACAGAAACCTTGGTATGCACCATACTGTACTGGCTCCATGGTTTAGCCTTTCTGCTAGCCACCTGTAAGGGCCCAGAAGGGATTTTCTTCTCCTTCATCACTTGGTTCATAATGTGTTCTGGAGCAGTAGCTAGAGGCAAGGTGATATACGTAAGTGTCTTCATCACTTTACTCATGTTTGTTTTTCAGGTTCCTGGTTGATGGGTCGTGGGATTTAAGTAGCTCCCTAGTTTAGAGTGATTCCTTTCTGTATCTTTTTGTTCCGCACCAGACTTGCGGAGACTACTGTAATTCTGGTTTTCTCTTGGTGTTTAAGGTTTTCTTCCCTTCTCTAGTATGTGTGTGATGTGATTCACTCACTCGTATAGTCTGTGACTGGGTAATATTAATTTGGGTAATATCTTGTGTTTTGTGTGGCATGGTGTGCATAATTGAGGTCTAGTTTGATAATGTTCGTAGAAAACTTGTATGTTGTTGGAAGCTGGCTCCTTTGGTCAAGGTAGTCCTTAAGCTTTACCCCAGTCAGGAGGTGGTGTTGATATAGCCAGTGATAAGGTATCATTTTGCAGAGAGTAAGAGTTTATCAGGCTTAACGAGAACAGAAGCTAACATGGGAATTCCTTTTCCTTGCAACTTGTTGTTTAGGTGTCCCAAAGACGCATCCAGAGTATCTCTAGTTCAGTTCAGTGTAATGGAATTGCAGGTACAGTCCTAACCTCTTCATCCAGCGAAGGCTTGCAAAGAGATGGCTTAAAGGATGGCTCTTTATTCTTGAATCTTGGCCATATTCTACTGGTGTTCGTAAGAAATTGCTATAAGAATTGGGCATGATATGCTACAGTAAATTTATAGCTGTGTGGTGACAAAAAGCAAGTTGCCTGCCTGTTTTTAAGCTCTGAAACAGTTTCTTGAAGTAGTTGCCTAAATTGCTTTTATCAGACTGTGTTAATCTAGTGCTTAATTAGATTACCTGAAAGATGGGAAGATCTCTTGGCACCACTTCATACTCTCAGTACGCAAAACTGCAAGCAGTGGAATCTCACAGAGAAAGGGGGGAAACTTGAAAAAAGGAGAATCTGATAGTGAGAAAGTATAACACTGGCATGGGTCTAGGGCACATGTAGACAAATTGCAGATCTTACACCAATTAGAGTTCGAGTGACAGGATTTTAACTTACTGGAGTCAGTCAGAGATGGGGAGAAACAGGTATTAAGATTTTAATTTATAGAAAAATAGAGTAAGTGACAAAGGATTTTATTACCAGAGTAAGGATTTTTAGCAGTTAATTTCTGTCACATGGGATTATTGTTGAAGAGCAAGATGAAACTGGGACCAGAACATGACTATTTAGTTCAAAACAAATCAGTCATTAAAAAAGCAGGGACAAATGAATGTTTTTCTTGCACCTAGTTCCAATTCCAAAGGTAGCCATATGGAAGATTTAGCTGTAGCTGAGCTGGTCCTGTTCCTATGTGTTATTGAAGTGTTTGCTCAGTAGGTGGAGTTTTTAGAGCTGGTGGCCAAGGGGACTAATAAAGAGTACCAGGAGAAGTTAGGTTTTTTCTGGTACGCAGAAGCGGTTGGATAAACCAGTTTTTCAAAGTGTGTGCTATTGGTACAAAGATTTCCTCTGAAGGCATGATTATTCCCCCTTTCCTAATCACCTAAACTTAAAACTTAAGTGCGGTTACACCACGATTTGGGTGACTGGAGATCATGATGCAAGTACAGATTCCAGAACTGCTGTCTTGGGTGGTGGTGAGGGTTAAATAATGAGATAACTCTCGGGAAAGGTTGAGGTTTACATCTGGTGGGGAAAGATAATAAGGAAAGGTAGGATAGAAAGGCATAAAACATTCGTTACTTGAGGGTGAAGTCAAGCAGGAAGAAATACACAAAAGGAAAACAATGGGAGTAGGTGAGAAGGAAATATTTCACAGTCTTGACTTTAGGAATTTTCTTCTCTACAGTGTTAATGCCAAAATTCCCTCCGTTCTTTCTACAATACCTTTTTTATAACCTAGTTGCCAGCTGGATCAACATAAAATTAAATAGACTCACTTGGAATAATATTTTTATGCAATGCTAGAGGGCTTCAGAGAAATTGTTTTACCATAAAGCAAACAGATTCTGTTACAAGTGTGTCCAAGGCCTTTAGTGTGCACCCACTTGTTTACGGTGCTTGAGAATAGATAGTCTCCTGCAATCCGGTTTATTATTAACCTGGTCTAGGTTTCTGTATGGTTTGAATAATTGTATGTACTCAGCTTATAAAAACTCATGTGTTCTGCTGTTCAAATATTTGCACAACTGGTGTTTTTCTAACAGTTCCTTAAACTAAGATTTTGGAGGAATGGGATGCTTGGCCACCTTCAGAAGTGTAGGAGCTGCTATGTTATTTTTGGTAAAGGTTAAAGATGTATTTAATTTTCTATTTGTTAACAGTATAGTGCTATAGTACCGTATAAGGTCCTATAAAATATGTGATTTACTTTTACATGTAAAGCTACTATGTTTTGCATGACCTTTGTTACAGGTGAGGTAATAAGCCGCTATCCCTGAACATGTTTTTAAGATAATGACTTTTCGTTTTTCCCCCTTTAAAGAAAAACGATAGCCCCCATTATTTCTTCCCTAAACTTCCGCTTACTGCTCTGGTAACTGTGGACAGATTTGGCTTCAGTTCTACATAGTAACTTAGTGTCCTTTGTTGTTTAAAGTAATGATTCATATACACGTCTGTGTGTGCATTGCCTCCCCCCACCCCGCCCTTTCACCCCACCCAAAAAGAGTTAATCTACCCATTGGGTTTATTTGCACAGTTCCTTATTGTCATTGAAATCAATGCCTATAAAGGTCTTTCTGGGTCACTAGATCCAGCCCCCTTCAGTGCAAGCAGCCTGTAAAGTGATCGAGCTCTCTTGGTGATTGGTGAGACTGCTGCAAGCCAAAACTGGCAACACATCCCAGCTTTTTCAGGTCAGAGTGGAACAATCTTCAAGGGAAAAAAGGGCCTTCAAAAACACCTTGTCAGTGTGTTGTCTCTGATGTGTTGTTTAGTGGTTTTGGTTTGTTTTTGTTTGGTTGTTGTTTATTTTTTATTTAATGCTTGAATTCTATCCCAATCAAAAGTGCTGATTCTAATTGTACTGCTGTGTAAGCAATAAGGTTTACTAAAACTGATGAGCTCCAGGTGTTGCAGAAATCGACAGCTAGCCTGCCATTTGCCATGTGTCCTCAGACAGGCTACTTAAAGAAAGGCTAAGCTGCAAGAGGCAGTTTGCTTGCTTTGTTACCTGCAGATGTTGGAGGTTGTTTCTAGTGTCCTGTGCATACCTTAGGTGAGACGTGTTTTATTCTGAGACCTGCCAAATCTCCAGGATTGCAGTGTTTCATCCAGAGGTATTGAAAGCTTAGTTGCATCTTAGTATTTCTTACGTACTGGTGTGCCGGGTTAATAGTTTCAGTCTAGGCTGTTTTGAAAGGACCAATTGAAGATCAGTGTGGAAGGCACTGGAAAAAAATAGGATCTATACAGATTGTATAAATATCTCAAAACAAGATGATCTCATTCAGTGTTGTGGTAACGCCTGCACGTGGTAGCAAAAAGTCAACTATCTTCCCCTGAAGCTGAACTCTGAATGTCTTAATAGCATGTAAATTAATTTATGACATACAGCAAGTGACTTCAACTTTTCTACTCCCCCTTGCTGGTCTAGGTAGGGTTACCAAGTTAAATTGCTGTTTTGCAGAATATACATATTTAACTTTAAAGTTGGAATTGCGCTGTGTTAACTACAGAAAACAGCTAATAGATAAACTCCGTGCTGCTGTAGTTTTGACTGAATGCTTCCAACTTACAGATCTCTAGTAATTATCAGCACTTTGGATGGACGAATTGCTGCACTGGATCCAGAAAACAGTGGGAGAAAACAGTGGGATCTGGATGTGGGATCAGGTTCTCTTGTGTCATCCAGCCTCAGTAAACCAGAGGTAAGGCTCAATCTCTTTCCTGACTAAATCTTTAAAAATAGAATTTTCTATAACAAAACAAATGCAACTTCCTCTCTACTTGATAGATGTTAAATAATGCAGTAAACTTAGTATGGATAAAGTTTGATAGTTCTTCTCAAACTTTTTTTGGAGTGCTTACATCATGTTGCCATTTCAAACTAGAGTGTGTCAGCATTTTAGTCTTGTGATTGACATATGTGATAACTTTCAAACCAGATGATGTAACTGAGTTTGGGAATTGTATTCAATTGCTGATTGAAAGCGAGTTTCTTGTAATTTGAACCAATGAAAGGATCATCTGCTTTGTATTACTACAGTATTTTTGGCAAGTACTGGGTTTTTTTTTTCCCCTTAAGAAATATAAAAGTCCTTGTGACTTAATAAATGAACAAAGGATTGCTGTTTATTTTTTTATATATACACTAGATAAATGGACTGCCTATGAAATAGAATGTGTTTGCAATTAAATAGAGGGTGAAGGTCACCATGAACTACTGAGTGGTAACGGGTTGCATCACTTCTTGCTGATGAACTGTAAGAAGGAAATCCAAGGACTTACATTTCTTGTTTGGTGCTGTTTCCACCACCAGTTTGAATAAACTTAGGCAAGAAATTAGAAGAAAGTTTTTTGCAGGTTGGTTTTTTTTTTCCTGCACTGAAGAAGTAAGATCAGTGAGTCATTCATTCTCTCTTAGGATGGGGAGGGATAAATACAGCAAGTAAGAGGTAGTTTGTGGTGATGACAAAGTGCACGGTCCTTCATTGTCGTGGATGATTGGATTTGATGACCAGTCCCATATTGCGCTTTCACATGACAAGCATCAGAGAATGAAAGTTGAATTCAGGGGCATTCAGACTGTATGAGCTTCTCGCTTATGGTTCTTTGCTGCTGTCTAGTTTACATTACTTCTGTTTCAGTGTAAAGAAGTCTAAGGCAAGATTTGATCTGTTGCTGTGGTAGTGTGAGTATAAGAGCTAGTAATAAGTATCTCAGATTGCAAAAGTAATGTGAATGTTAGCTCGAGTTCCTTTGTTTCTGATAGAATTTTATTTACGGATGCAACTTTTCGAGTCTTGTTCAGATGCATTTTTGTGTCTAGATGTATTTTTGTGTTTAAGAAAAAGCACTGTGGGATAGAACTTCCTTAAAAATGTTCTAAAGCAGAATTTAAAAGAATCAAAATCTGTAAAGAGAACTGTAAAGAGCTATGTAAAGAGGAAGGTGCCAGTTATAAACTGTGGTCCTTTACAAATGTTTTTAGTACTAGATATTTAAAATATTGTTATCTGTTGTTGCTGTGAATAGTTTCTGATGACCACTGTGAAAATAGAACAACCAGTTGTAAAATATGCATTTGAAATATGTGCAAATATGAACTTCATTTTTCAGTATAAATTAAGATACGAGCCTAGGTTTTGAAAGACTTCAAAAATGCAAGCATTTAATACTGTAGAAGTGGGTTTGCAAATCTAGATTTTTTTGTCACTCAACTGATCTGTCCAGAGTTTTGATCTTTTCCAATGTGGTGTGACTGTAGAAACTAAAGGTTGATGCTTAGACACCAACAATTTTTTGTTTGTCCATACGATATTTAATTCTCTTTTGTGACTACAAGTTTAATAAGTTGTGGGAATCATAATAATACACTTGTAAAGAGTGTTTGGTATATGTATAGTAAATTTCAGAGGGGCTTTCGAATTGTTGCCTTTCTACAGCTGTGGCCAAAAACACTGATGGATTTTGGCAGTTAAGATGCAGGGCCTGCAAGAGAACTAATTTTGGAAGTAAAACTTCATTCTGGCCTTTTAGAAGCCATTAAGTGCTATGAATATAGGCCTTTTTAGACTGACTGGTATGTAAACAGATGCTGTTAAGGTAAGACAGACTTGAAAAAGAAACAAAAGCGATGAATACCCCAAATAAGTTATTTAGATGTGTGATCTGCTGTCAGTATCAGCTGAAAGACTTCATTCAGTGAATCTCATGTGAGTGAATAATTGGCTGTATTAAAGTTTTTGGGACAGTTCAGTTCTGGGTCAAAATACTAAATTCACTAAAGTCTCAAAGTCTGTCATCTCCCCACTGTACAGTATTTCCTTTCTGATTTGGGCATGTGGCGTGTTTAAGGTTTACTCTCTCAAACTAACTATTAAGGCTTTTTCTTCCTCTTCCAACATTTTTGAGGTAAAAAAGGCCTCTATGTCTGCAACCACAATATTATTATCTGAATCATAAACTAGTATGATTATGTAAGCTGTTAACCTACAACTTCTTGCAAGAAATGGCAGATGAGAAACTCTTTTTGCATTACACTTGCAGTGCTAAAGATTTGTGTTCTTTCACAATGAGAAAAGTGTCTGCTGCTGTGTCTTAATTGTTTGAGGTTCGTGGTATTTAATCAACTTTGGTGAGAGCGCAGTGAGCTGTAGTTTCAGGTCCTGGTGTGAAAGCATCAATTTAATTTCCAAATAGCTTTTACGAAAAGACATTAGATCTTCAAACTTAGTGTTTAACAGAACAGTAGTTACTTCCTTTGCCTAACTGTAAGATGTCAACTTGGCTGTCTGGAGCTCATGTGTTAATTAGGAAAGTGAGGTAGTAAAATTTCAAATGTTCCAGCAGCTCTGTCAAACACTTCAGATCTTGAAACTACTGCTTACGACACTGACAAGTGAGGTGTTCATCATTTGTCATGTGAACAGATCAATTAGGAAAGACTGCTGAATTATGTGTCTGGGTAACTAAAACAGTAACATTCATTCCTTGTCTCTAAGCTCCAATAGAAACAATTGCAGTCCTGAAGAGGTATGACTCTGTGTTTCAGTCTTATGCAAAAGAATTTAAAAAGTCTGTTTCCCTATTCATTGTGTTAAAATGAAGAGCCCTTTTCTATAAAAGCTGTATGTTTACAAGTCCAAGATTTCTTGTTACTTGCACATAAAGACTGGTTGTTGAAGTTCAGGGTAAAGTCACTGAATCTCAACTTTTCTGAAAGGGAGCTTACTTTTAAGGAAAGCACTTGAATTTACTCTTCAAAATTTAGCTTTGTAATGAATACATTATGTGTACTTAGATAGAGGAGAATACTTTTGGGAGATCAGCCTGTTAAAATAATGATGCTTGATCATAGTGAAAATAGAGGACTGCCTCTCCAGAAGTGGAAATGATTCATAGCACATCATTGTGAGACTGTTGTCGTTTACTAATGAGGGTGATAGGTTCTCTTACCTGCATAGCTTTATCCTAAATTACTTAATGGGCTTCTGTCTCTTTCCTTTATGAGGAGAAATGAAAGTGTGATCATGCCTGTACTGGCCAGTAGTGGCTAGCATGACTGATGGGACAGGGGAGGCTGGAGAAGAGGTGGAGACATAAAGAAAGCCTACTCTGGTATGGATAAATGGGAGAGATACTCCTGTGAAAAAGATGGTATCTGGTGTTTGATGTGAAAAGGGGAAAATAAGTGGGATGCTTGATGGTGATGATGTGAGAGTAACAGCTTAAAAATACATTCACGACTGTGACATGGTTTTTCTTTGCACTATCAGGAACACTGCAGGGAGTCCAGCCTGACAGGGCAGCTCCAGTCGTAGTAGTTTTAGTGCTCTGGACAGAAGCTGCACTGGGATGTACTCAATAAAAGTAGCTGCGTTGGCTCATGATTTGGCTGTTACAGACTAATCCCTAAGTAAGCATCTTATTTCCTTATTTGAGAGATTGGAGATCATGAGACAAAATGAGTTTCAGTCCACAAGGCCGACTTTATGGCAGTCATAGTAAACATACCACCATATCCTGGAAAGATGAAATAATTGGGTTATGTCATGTCACAAGATCTGTCAACATCCTTATCCCTCTACAGGTTCTCAGCATCTTTGAGTTGCGTTGTGTGTATGTGTGTACATTTTTTTTATATATATATGTATAAAGTTATTGACATTTTTTATTGTGACACAATAAATTAAACTTTTCTACAAACCTAGATATCTATGTGGTCTTTTTTGGACATCAAAGTGGCATGGTTTTATGGAATAGCCCAGTATTATACTTTTTTCTCCAGAGAAACGTGGAGATGCAAAGAAATTTTATACTGAAGTCAGCTGAAAACTAATTGCTTTGTAGGCAAAGTGAACCCATAGACATCTTTAGCAGACTGTTCCTTTTTTGCCCTTGGAGAGGACAGACTGATGCTTATAGCAGGGAGTTAGGAAAGGATTTTGAAATCTCCACAGCTCCACTAGTGACATGTCTTAATGTATGGTATGAATGTATGTATGTATGTATCTTTTTTACTTTTTTTCCTTCCCTTTTTCAGAATCATAAACAATTTCAAATTTTCAATGCTTTGATTCCCCAAAAGTTCTTCTGTGAAGTGTCCAAACATCTGGGAATCACTAAGGTACTGACTGCACTTCCTTGCACATTAGATGAGGCAACCTCTGTGCCCAGTCAAGCCAGAGAAGATCCAAAAGCTGTGCTAGGTCACTTTGGGAATGTGGGGAGAAATTCAGCAACTCTCATCCTGTGGCCTCTTATGCTTTGGTGCAGAAGAAATTGCAAAACCCACACTGAATTGGGTCAGGGCAAGACAAGAGGTCAAAATGCTTCCGAGGGGCTTGAATTGTGATGTCTGGATTCTTTTATGTGCCTTCCCGGAGGTTAGGGGAGGGTAAATAATTTAACCGTCTTTTTGAAAGAGAAATCTTGTGACGTCAATTTTAGGAAGGTCACACCCACCACTTAGGGCACCCCCGGCAGCAGCATTTTATTAGCCTTAATGAAAATGAGGAGTTTGGTCCATAGCTTTCTACTTTATTTTCAGTTAAGTCACTGCCTGTAAATATCATCCTACTAAATGCTAAGATATGTTTGTTTTGGGCATGGGTGAGGAATAAAGACTGTCAGAGTTGTTTATTTTCACTTAAAAGGTTATTATATAGCAGCTGTTAAATACAGTGCTGAGGATTACAAAATTCTCTTATCCCGTATAAATCTGTTCTGATGCTGCTAACAGTCACTGGACAAAACAAAAGGAGACTAGTTTCAAACTACACGAACATTCAGAGACAGTGACTTTCTCTCTGGATTCTACTTAAAAATTAATGGGTCTGTCTAGCTTACTTTTGTGCATGTTAAAACATCTGGCATGGGACACATCAGCAACAGAAGCAATCTTTCCTGCTTAGCAGTTGGAAGAGCCTTTGTGCACCATACAGGCTGCTTGCAGGAGCAAATGCTGGGCAATGGGGTCAGGCTTCCATATACAGAGAGCAACAGGTTGGTTCTCTTAAGCCTTTGAGTGTGTGCAAAACTTTCTAAAGCAAAGTTTAACTCAAGGAAGTGAAGCATAAAATTTAAAACATTTCTATTAGTGCTGTAAAACTACTTTCCAGCTGTACTGTATGTTGTGATCAGATGTAAAGACCCCAGTTGCTACTCTGTTCAAGCCGGCCGAGTGTAAATCAGTGGATTTGGTTTTGAGGTGATTAATCTGGGGAAAATCTGTTTCCTTGCAGGTAAGGTGGTATGATCTCAGTTGTCTGGCAGAGTATGCTGGTACAGTTCCTTGTGTCCTGTAGCTGATCCTTATTTTTGTGTGCTACTGAGACACATGTAGGACCACCAGATGCTCTGACAGCTGAGGTATCATTCCTATAGAGGGAGGCTGGGGCATCATAGAGTTCTCTGTTGTATAGGTTTTCTATATCAGAAATGGAATTAAACTGTACTAAATGAAATACAAGATGTGGGAATTGATAACAACAACTTTGTTGAAGGTTGGAGGCCATCAGTTTAAAACTGAGAATACTGTGTACTAAGAGATCCTGTGACAGGTTATCATCTCAATTCCTCTGCAGGGGAAGGAAATGTGATCCTGTGCTGCCTGCGGCTAGAGAGAGAGAGATGTAAGTGTCGTAAGTGGTCCTGGAAAAGCTCGTAATGAATAAGAAGTGAATGTCCAGAATTGTACTTCAAAGGAAGATAAATTCTAATTGCTATTGAGGCAGTGAAGGTTTATTACGGCTATCAAGGGGAGAGGAGCCTGTGTTTGTCTCTTCTCTTGCAATAAGAGAATAGATGTGACTGCTTTTTAACTACATAGATGTATTATGATTCCTGATGGCACAAGTGATTCTTTTCATTTCTGTTGCTGGAAACATGCACAGTGTGCATGGCCATAAAGAGGTGACAGGCTTGGTAAACTTGCTGGAGAAATCCATGGATTTCTGATTACAGATCTTTGCTGCTTTCTTGGTGTAACAAAAAACTATAATTCATAATTATAAATTATTATTGACTTCTGTAAGGCCTTTGACACAGCCTCCCACAACATCCTCCTCTCTAAATTGGAGAGATATGAATTTGAATGTTGGACTGTTTGGTGGGTGAAGAATTGGTTGGAGGGCCCCATCCAGAGTGTAGCAGTCAATGGCTCAGTGTCCAGATGGAGACTGGTGACAAGTGGTGTCCCTCAGGGGTCCATATTGGGACCAGTACTGTTTAACATCTTCATCAGTGACACAGACAGTGGGATCAAGTGCATCCTCAGTAAGTTTGTGGATGACACCAAACTGAGCGGTCTAGTTGACACACCTGAGGGACTTGGACAGGCTTGAAAACTGGGCCAGTGTGAACCTCACGACATTCAACAAGGCCAAGTGCAAGGTCCTGCACCTGAGTCAGGGTAACCCCTGATATCAATCCAGGCTGGGGGATGAAGAGATTGAGAGCAGACCTGCTGAGAAGGACTTGGGGGTGCTGGTGGATGAAAAGCTGGACATGAGCTGTCAATGTGCACTCACAGCCCAGAAGGGCAATTGTAACCTGGGCTGCATCAAAAGAAGAGTGGCCAGCAGGTCGAGGAAGATGATTCTGTCCCTCTGCTCCGCTCTGGTGAGACCCCACCTGGAGTACTGTGTCCAGCTCTGGAGTCCTCAGCACAGGGAAGAGATGGACCTGTTGGAGCGAGTCCAGAGGAGGGCCATGAAGACGATCAGAGGGCTGGAGCACTTCTGTGAGGACAGGCTGAGAGTTGGGGTTGTTCAGCCTGGAGAAGAGAACGCTCCAGGGAGATCTTACTGCAGCCTTTCAATACTAAAAGGGAGCTTATAAGAAAGATGGGGACTTTTTAGCAGGGCCTGTAGTGACAGGATATAGGGTAATGGTTTTAAACTAAAAGAGGGTAGATTCAGACTAGATAATAAGGAAGAAATTTTTTACAATGAAGTTGATGAAACCCTGTCACAGGTTGCCCAGAGAGGTGGTAGATGCCCCATCCCTGGAAACATTCAAGGTCAGGTTGGATGGGACTCTGGGCCTGATGTAGTCAAAGATGTCCCTGCTCATTGCAGGGGAGTTTGAACTAGATGACCTTTAAAGGTCCCTTTCAACCCAAACTATTCTACGATTCTCCTGAAAATAAACATCTAATGATGTTCAGTAGAGATGGGGAATTGCTGACAGACGTCTCAGCTGAGTTAGTGACTAGTATGATGCGGTGTCATTATTTTTGTTGGGGTGACAAGTAGGGCTATTGCTAGTCGAGTGGTCTTACGTATTTATCGAAACTGCACATCTTCAAAGACAGTCATCTTAGTTCAATGTCATGTTCAATTAAAAAACCAAAGACTTCCTGTAACTGCATCGTGGTGGCTTTCTTGCTGACACCTGATGTAGTTAGCACTGATAAAGCTCTGATAAAGTGCTGACACGTACTAACTTGTACTGTAAGGATGTTGGGAGGGATGACAACATCCGTTATGATACACATGGGAGGCTACAGAACAAAATCTTTTGGTGTGTGATACTGGCACTCTTAACCCCAGTCCTCACAAGGGATGCTGTGCCTTGAACAAAGCCAGGAAGGTTTCTCAGAGCTACTCTGGGCTAATGTTTATCGCCATCTTTCATCTGTCACGCTTACAGGCAGGGTCAAAATGCATTGCTGCAAATCTTGGAAAGGGAGTTTACCATCAGCTTGCTGTCTCTGTTGTTTAGTTATCTTTATAGTAGCTTGTGATTTAATTACATATGGTACACTGCACATTTTGTATTGGCTGTTAAGCAGTTCTGATGTTTACAGATACTAAAATGGATCAACTCTAGTAATGCCTAGACAAATACCTGTTTCAGCACAGGGAATGGAAAACTTAAATATTTGGAGCTCAGCTGCCTACAACACAACACAGTGATTTATTCTGCCCTAAAGCCTCTTTTGAACTTTCAGCCTGTATCTTTATCTGTAAAAGAAAGTGGCTGTTTCAAGTGCTAAGCATTTTAGACAGTTTAGCAGATCATTCTTCTTGCAGCACAGACACTGACATCTCATTTCCGAATTTCTTCTGGACTTTGTTCTCCATACGCAGGTAACTATTAATCTTCCTGTCACAATCACTGCATGTTTCGTGCTCCCTACTTTCTTCGCATCCTTGAAAAAAGAGACTCTGCATTTGCTGTGTTCTGATCTGCTCCTGTACTGGGCTCTCCTTTCCCATAGGAGTTGACACACAAACTCTGTGTCCTTATCTTAAAAAGCACCTTGTCCAGGCAGGCCCAAGAGAAGAGCTTACAAGGTCTGGCAGAGATCAGCTTAAAACCTGGACCCCTGAAGTGATGTGGGCGTCTGCTATTGCTTGTTCCCTCTGAAGAGAAGCATCTTGCTTCTCTTAGCTCCCAGGTGGTGCTACAGTAGCCCAGGTAGTCTGCAAGAGAGCTTTGGGGCAGTGGAGTTACAGCGTCATCTTAAAACATCCCAATACTGGAACAGTACCAACTTTGACATGGTGGCTAATGAGCTTCTGTATAGGGCCTCTTTCTGTAGAGGCAAGGTTTGGGGTAATTTTCATTTTCTTCACTAATGTACTCCCTTATGTGCTATTAGTTTTAAGGAGCTCAGTGATGGGCTCAGTAGCAGGAGCTACGGTTTGTCTCAGAAAAGACTGCTTTTAAGTTTCAGAAGACTGTTGCAGTCTTTTCTTATTAATAAAACTTGCAATGTTAAAGAGGGGGATGGAATAATGTCAAAATAAAGTCTTTCTTAAAGCACCATGTGGGGTTTTTTTTGTTATTAAGGAGAACAGTTTTAAAAAGTCTGTTACCATGGCAGCAAAGCAGGCTGGCATGTCTATAGTCAAAACCCCAAGTCTTGTTTGACTATGATTAAAGTAACGGTGTTATTTTAGTTTGCTAGTCTTCAGAAGAAAGGTCTGTTTGATTGCATGGCAAACAGTACTGGGGACCTGATCTCTTTTGAAGCTGGGGCAGTCTAGTTAACACACTGTGGTTCCTCCATTTCCCTGCATGGCTGCTCAAGGGAGGGCAGAGGACGGAGTAGGAATAATTCTTTTAATGGCAAACTCAAGATGAGCAAGATGCTGTGCCCCTGGCGCTGGAAAGGAGAATATAATTCTCAAGCTGCTGTGCTGCTGTCATCTGTTGCTTTTTGCACTGTTTGTGTAAAACAGAGTTTTGTCAGGGCCCTGGTGGCTTAAACCTGATTGGATTTTAAGATTTGAAGTGTAGAATCAGAACAGAGATACCAAATGTAGCCATTTAATAAAGTTGTTGGAAGGATGTTGTAGGTGTTGCTTTAAGGAGAGAAAAAAGAAGTTTTCAAAGGAGTTCTCTAGTATTCATCCAGGCACTGGATTACAGCATCACTTCATGCACTCATCACACAAAATACAGGGCTGCGAAAGTTATACTTATGTCTTTTCTCTAGCCAGTGAAAAATGAACTAGAAACTACCAGCTTGTGGATTGTGAGGGATGGTGGAAGGAGAAGAAAGACCATAATAGATGTAAACTTGTGTCATAAGGATCTTAACGTGGGTGGGAGCAGGGGATAGGTTCTGTTTCTTGGCAGATCCCATGAACTGTTACTAGGTGAGCTGCACAACCTGATGGCAAAAGTCATCCTGAGGTTTGAGAAACATCTACACTCACTGT
The DNA here is from genome assembly GCA_013400135.1 of Rhinoptilus africanus. Lineage (NCBI taxonomy): Eukaryota > Metazoa > Chordata > Aves > Charadriiformes > Glareolidae > Rhinoptilus > Rhinoptilus africanus. Next base: position 573,943 of record VXBO01015205.1, read on the forward strand.
AGCTGTGCAGAGCTGGTGTGCCCTTTTGGTGTGTCACACCTCAGCTGAGATGAAACCTATTTCCATGGCCTTTCTGACCTGCTGCTCTGGCGCAGACTGGCTCTTACCTCTTCAGAGCAGGGAGGTCCCATAATCCTGGCTCCATAAACTGCTCCATAGCATACTGTGATTCATCAGGTGTCCATGTGCAGCCTTTCTCACGGTTCTGGTCTTGAAGATGGTCTGGGCACATATGCTGGTTAACAAGAGCAGGAGGCAGTCAGGAACAGGTATGCACTTTGTAAACAAGTGTAGTGCTGAGATCAGAAGTAACAGCACTCTCAAGAAGGAAAGTTTTTCTAGACAAAACAACCACCTGTCTGTTGGTGTTTCCTGCTTCAGCTTCCTCATTGCCTTTGAACACGTTTCAGAAGGTCATTTTGCTGATGCAAATCATGGACTCCCCTTTGCAGTCAATTTTCTTGTTCCTTGGCTGGGTAAAGAGCCCTGTATGCTCTGAAGAATACTTTGCTCTTTTACCAGTGCTTAGGCGGTGGAATAGCTTAACTTGGCAGGTTTTGTTTTTCAAAAGATTATAATAGTGCCTGGGTCTTTGTTCTCTCCTTAAGGAAACAGTGATGTTGTGGGCTTTGCAGAAAGTTTGAAGAAAAATACTCCTTAGACTTTAGCTGGCCCCTTCGTCCCAGTGTGCTCCTGTTTGATTAGGGTCTGCCTGTTAGTCATAGGATGCTGTCATCCTTGTTAGTACCCTGTGCTTCAGGATTTATGCTGGTAGCTGGAGGGAAAACAGACGAGTCAAGATCCTGAAATCCAAAGTGAAGAGGAGAAATAACCTCTTACACTGGTTTATGATTTCTTTCTAATGTATCTGTGCAGATACCTCCCTGCGTGTGTATCAAAAAGGGGCAGATGATAAATCAGTTCCAGACCAACCTGACCCAGGGGCATCTCAAGACCATGCCCAGTGTGTGTACATATATAATTTCACCTGAAAAAATCTGTAAGCATTTATAGTAGGGATAGCTGTATTACTGCTTGCACATACATTTCTTCAAGAAATGTGAAACATACAATGATTGCTTTCTCTTTCCCAGATTTGTTGTACAGACTTTTGTTTCTACCCTTTAGAGCGAAGCTGCCCTATGTGGCTTTTAAAGTGTTGTCTAGATTAATTGTAAAGGGGCTTAAAAGACATAGTTCTCACTGAGAAGTAGCTTTCTTAAGAATATGCCTGATGTTGGCTTTGATCCTGTTTGTTGAAGTGATGTTATTGTAGAGATAATCAGAGGGGGGAAAAAATTGGTACCCTTATCACTTAAGATCATATAGGTTACTCTTGGTTAATTAGTAGCTGGAAAGATGCTCTCATAGTTTGTAGTAAGACTAAGGTTTGAAAACCACAAGCTGAAGCGTTAGAAAAACATAAAGACTTAACACTTCCTATTCTAAGGAAAATATTTTACTTGTGCTTAGTTATTTCCTTGGAGTCACTCAAAAGTACAGCCCATCTGAAAACAATAATATTGACTGTTTTGGCACCAGACTTGTCTCAGATGTGCCTGCACGTGAGCAGGCTTGATTTTTGCTTCATATGATGAAGAGTGTTAGGCATGGGAAATGAATGTCACACTTACTGTTAAACAGCTTGTGGAAGCTTTAGTACTTCAGTTTGTTTTGATCTCTGTTTACGCTTTTTTCTTTCTTTTTTTTTTTTCCTTTCTTTTTTTCCTGCTATAAATCGGCAGCTTTCTTCCTGCACCAATCAACCTGCCGTGGAACCTCGCGTGCGGTGCCCTCCTTTCCAGTAAAGAGTCTAGACAGCAAATTCCCTGGTAGCGTATGCCATTTCGGATCGTTATGCCTTTTTGCTTTTTTGTGAAGGCTTTTTAGAAACTGCATTACCTCACCCGTCGGCCTGGAGATTGAGCAGCCAGCGCCGCTGATAGGGCTGCGGCACCCCGCGCCGAGCCAATGGAGAACTTCAGCTTCAAACTCTTAATGAGCAAAAGAGCAGCGTCTCATTTTAGGGCTCGATAGTTAATGGGGGGGGGGGTTAAGTGTTACTTCTGAAAGACAAGCCACTTAACAATTATGTGCCATATTGCTGACCAGTGAAGCTGAACAAATAGCTATTTACATTGACAGATCAGAGGAATGTGTAAGTGCATCGTGGTAACCTACATTTTCTGTGCCAAGAGATTTGCAGCTGACTGCCTGGGTGACTCACTCCTTGGATTAGGAGATGAGGTAATGCTTCAGAGATACAGGGTGATGTCATTCCTTTACCTGAGCTGCATGCCGATGCTAGTTGCTAGTACTTTCAAGGAAAGTCCCTTTGCTGCTTCCGATGTGCGAGAGAACGAGCTGCATAACTCACATAGGAGTTATTAATGTCCTCTGGCTAAACTGCTCTTTTAAAAGATGTCAGCACCAGTGGCCACAAATGCCTTTTGTTATGTGTGTATGTGGGCACCTGCAAGTATGCGCATTTGCATATGTGCCCCATTCTTAAAACTATTTTAGTAAAAGAAGATCTTTGTGGTAAGCGGGTGCAGTCCCTTGGCAGCACCATGTCATGTAATCCCACTTACAGATACATTAATCTTAAAAGAAGGTGATTTATTTTTTTCTCTGTTCCATTTCTGTTGTGAAATGCCACGTTTGTGATGGTTAGTAACTGAAATGTGTAGTTTGCACTTACTCACGGTCAGTTTAACCCCATCTGCTCGTACTCTGGCATTGTCCTTCAGTGCAGTAAGCTCTTTCAGCTGCCTGTGCTCCCTTTCCTGATGTGTTCGCTGATAGCAGTTGTGTCGTTCCCCAGCCTTTCTCTCCCAATGTCGCTCAGGGCATGCTGTTCACGTAGGTGCCCTCACCGTTGGGAGCACAGGCAGGTGATCAGCAGAGCTGACCGAAACAGTCTCGTCTGTCCTCTGCAGCTTATGAGGACTGAGGTTTTAACAGATAAGCAGGCAGTGCCCAACTGTCAAGGAATTTTGGAAGGCATACAAGCCATGACCTGATTTGACCTATATCTTGTGAGCATACAAGGGTGTGTTGCTGAGTGAGCTTCATGAGTGTTGGGATTTTGAGTGTGTGGTTCCCAGAAATGGCCAGTGTTTCGCCTGTTCTTTGCTACTGGAAAATGTCCTGCTCAGGCCCTGAAGCAAGAGCTTCAGGACAAGGAAACACTTCAAGTGAGGTGTATCATGCTGTCCCCAGAGGTCGCAGAGTTACCCACCGAGAGCATCCCTTGCTCAGCAGTCATTCCTGGGCAGTTTGCACTGCCGCCTCCTCTCTTCACGAACTGATGGAATGGTCTGCAGCCCTCTGAGCACCTCCCATTACAAAGCCATTGTGGTTATGGCTTCCAGCAAGCGTATCTGAAAGGCTGAACTTGCAAGTGGCCGTCTCGCTGCTACTGGCATGCGTCTATAATTTAGCTGACTTAGGGCCAGTAGAATTTCTTCAGGATCTGACTTGAAGGTCAGTCGATGGCTGAGTTTGCCAGGCTTGTGCTCTGTGTGAGCCCAACACTGGTACAGGAGCTGGTTTGGCTTTTGTATATTTGTAGATCTGCCTATAAAAAGAGCCTTTGCTGTTCATTCTTATTTATATATGGAATATCTCGGATTGCATGGGCCTCCAAACTATTTGCAGGTATCTGGACCACCTGCATGAAGAAACCTTACAGAGTATTTATTAATGCAAAGTAACATCTGCACAGGCGAAAAAGTTGTCATCAAAATTATTACGCATTTCTGAAAGAATACATTACAAAAACATTTTATGATATTAATCTTGTGTGTTGAATATTTTAACAAGATACTCCAACATGGTTACAGATGCAACTCTGGCACTGTCATCTTTTGTTTTTAAAAAGGTATTTTCCAAAATCTGCTTGCTTTTGTTTCTCAAGATCACAAGACTGCTCTTGAGTATGAATGTTTATGTAAACCTTATTTGTTTGCTTTGTTTTTCCACTGATCAGATGATTTCTACAAATGACCCCTCCCCACACAAATTTTTGCTTTTTTGCTGGTTTATTTCTGTAAGCATATGTATAGAGCCGTGTGTGTGTATTTTTCCTCTCCAATGGTAGGCCATAATGCAACACTTCTTGTGCATCACAGATCTCATGCGCTGTCTCTTCCAGGATGTTTGGCCTATATTGCCATAAGGTAAGTATCTGTGAAGGAAAGAATATACCATATTTTGCTTTGTAAAGAACTTTGAAGCTACTCTCAGGGGTTTACTGTTATCATCCCTTCAATTACAAATTGTGCTCCTGAGAGGAGTTTTTATTTTAATTGTCAGTTATCATGAGGTTTTTCAAAGCCAGAAAGCATCGGTGTTGGATCCTATAGGGATCTTAAATACAGTCACCAGCATTGTTGGGTAACTCCCCTAAATTTTCTCTTTGAATGAGGTGTGTCAAAGAGTGTAAGAAGAGGTATTAGTCATGGCATGCACTCATTTACAAGATCTGTCTTTCCTTCCCTGTTTATGTGATTCCCAACTTTGCTTAATGCTGTTTGCTCCTCTGTGACCCAGTTAGAGGAATAAAAAGTCTCATGTTAGAGGGAATTTTAATCATGCAGAAGATGTGGTTTCAGATCCTCACAGTGGTTCCAGAAATAATAACCAGAATTATTGGATCTTTTGTATGGCTTCATAATACACATCTGTGCCTTGGAGTCTGATCAGGACTGTTTAGTTTGAAGTGACTAATACACATATGCCAAAAGTAGTCTTTAAATCCTAACATGTAAGATATCTGAATTTCTTGTAATTATGTTGTAGGATACTGCCCAAATGGACAGAGGTTCTGAAAAAGCATTAAAATCTTCCATGTTAATCCATATCCTCAAAAGCTAAGATTATGTGGATTACAGTTTCTCACTGTTTGTGATGGGCACAGCCACTGTGGCTCCACAGTATTAGTTATGGTCTATCATGCTGATAATGAGTTTCTTAATAAGTCCCTCAGTACTCATTGACAATGACTCATACTTCCGAACTAGGATCTCCTTGAAAATCCCAGTGTAATGGATGAAATGGCATATCCTAGTGAAGATTTTTTATTCTTTGACATGTGTTAAAGGGACAGTATACTTAAACATAAGAAATTCGGGGGAGAATTTAGGTTTAACAGTCTGGAAAGGCAAAAGTGATATGTGAGCTCTGATCTCAATGGTAGTTGCTCTCTCTGCTTTATAGAGTAGTCATTAATTGTAAACGAGTTCACATACAGCCTCAGCTTTCTTTTAAAACTGAATTCAGTCTTCTGATCTAGAGAGAATGACTGATACTCTTTTCAGCAGTAAACTAGCTCTGGAAAAAAAAATGAAGTAGAACTTTACCTACAGTGCCACTGTCTCAAAACTATCACAGATAATCTGCAACATTTGCGCTTTACCCAGTGACTGTCTCTTCAGGAATGCTTCTCCCCATATCATATTTTCTACAGTTTGGATGAATATTAATCTGTCGACTGATTGAGCTTTAAATTGTTTTGCTTAAAATGAAAGAAGTGTCAGATGCTGAACTGTTTTTTAACTAAGAATAGTGAAATACATATTTGATTTGAATGCCTGAAAGTTTTCTCTCTTCAGTATGACTTTGAAAAATAAGACTCTGGGATATGAAACCATGAAATAGGACAGTGGAATATTATGCACTATACTTGCTTATACAGCTTTCTGTTTCCATTTGTGATCTGTGTGTTTTGATAAAATTGTGGTTAAATGGTTGCTAACCTTCAATTCAATTATTTTAGGTATTTGGAAATAAGATGATAATCCCTTCCCTGGATGGGGACCTTTTCCAGTGGGATCGGGATCGAGAGAGCATGGAAGCAGTTCCTTTTACAGTCGAATCTCTTCTTGAGTCATCCTACAAATTTGGCGAGGATGTTGTCCTCGTTGGGGGAAAGTCTTTAACAACCTATGGGCTGAGCTCATACTCAGGGAAGGTAAGATCCTGAAAAGTTGTCTTTTCTATGTGTGTTCCTAGCACCGTCTTGCAAATAGGTTGCTCCTGAGTTTTAAACTGCAGTACAGCTCCCCTATACAACTGCACGCATGAAAGAGGAGAATCTGGGCTTCTCGGCCACAAATGCAGAGGTCTGGAGTGAGACTGACGGCTGGTGCAGTTAGACGGTATGGCTGAGCCCCTCACTGCAGTCTCCTCCTGCCTGTGAGCTCCTGCTCTGTCCCCTGGGAGACAAGTGTGAAAGCCAGCACCCTTTGCTAAGCTGATCCAACTTGCTAACCCAACAGAAAACTGTTCCCTTTTTATTGGGTTAGTTTTGTGCTGGGTTAGCTGTAGCCAGCTCAGCAAGGGGTGGGGGAGTGCCAGAGCCAGCAGAAGGGAAGGGACAGGGGGTTTGTGACCAAAGGTGAGTGAGGGGAAAAAAAGAGGGATGACGCCCTTCTACCAAGCTGTGAGGGGAGTTCAGCTTTATCATAGAGCTCTGCTTGAAGTAGACTTTGCTGTTCAGCTTACTGCATATAAAAGAAGGCTTTAGGTGACACACTTTGTTCACAACTAATTTCAGATTTTCCACAAGTAATGAGGGATGGCTTGTTGAAAACAAGGAAAACATTCAACATATGCAAAAGTTTAAGACTTGCAATTGTTGTCAGTGTGTTTGCTATCTCTTAGAAGTAGTTCTCCTTACATTTTTAAAGTCACATGCAAAAGTTAAGTTGAAAACTACTAGCTATCTGACTAATTCAGAAGGTATTTTTCTTCTGAAATCCACTGGTTAAAAGTTGTATATTTTGGAAAAGCACAGAAGGAAAATGGCTAGAAAAAGCACAAGAACTAATTGCGTTATTCAGAGTCCTAGAATTGATGTCCCCCTTGCCCTCTTTAATGTCAGATATGTCATTAAAGTGCTTGTAGATACTTTTGGTAGTGAAGAGCAGATATTTGCTAAATCAGTTGGTACGTTTTAAAACAAATTAAAAAATAGATTCAGTTTAAAAATTTTAAGCTTCAAATGTTTGTTTTCCACAAAATACACTTTTTCATTTTGACCATACGTTTTGATGTAGAACACTTACATGGCATGGTGTAGATCATCATCAGTGATAAAGAGCATAGACTCAAAACAAGAGTTCATGAAATCATTTTGATTTCCTCATTGACAGTGGAGGGCACTGTGCACCAACAGACTGCTCCTCCCCCGGTGTTCAGGAAGTGGAAGTTTCGGTTTCTGCTTTGATTTCTGACTTACACTCACAGTAGCAAAGATGCCTTATACAGGAAATAGTGCCTGGCTCTTCATCATTATGAGTCTGAGCAGTCTGTTGTCTTTGGCAATACAATGTCGATTCAGACTTCCTGAAATTGTGTTCTGCTCTTTTTTCAAAATACAGTTGCCCATAGAATCCAAATTCTGATTGAGACTGTGTCTGTTGCAAAGTCTGTGTGACCGTGAGGGTTAAATAAGGTCGTCTTTCCCCTTTAATAGATGACAAGGCAAAGAGGGAAGGCTCTGAGCTATTTTGTGTAAGTCAATAATACTTCATTTGAATCTAATAGAGTTATGCTGAGACAAATATGTCATGAAAGCACAATTATGCTGTGGGTCTTGTAGGAATGTTCTTTTGATGTCCATAGAAATAACAGGAAAAGAGAGAGCTCAGATTTCTTTCTCTTAGAAGTAGAAATACGTGCAAAATACAGTCAAAAGGTAGTCAAAATAGCCCAAACTGTAGACTTAATACAATCTTTTGAGAATTCTATTTCTGAAAAGCCCTTATCTCTTAAACCAGGCTTTTCAACATCCCTCAAGCTGAGCATCTAAAATCATGGAGCTCCAAATCACCTGCAAGCCAAAAATGTGTTGCAGAGATTGTTAGCTTTGAATATTGCTGTTGATTACATTTGAAGTTCTTCAGAACTTTGAAGCATGTGTGACTCTCTTACCTTGTCCCTTAGGTGAAGTACATCTGCTCAGCTATGGGCTGTCGCCGGTGGGATGACGATGAAACAGAACAGGAAGAGACGCTCCTATTACACCGAACCCAAAAAACAGTCCGTGCTGTTGGACCACGCAGTGGCAATGAAAAGTAAGTGTGAAAATTGTTCAGAAACAATCCAGTGGAGATCTCACTGTTGAATGAGACAGGACCATGGTGATGAAGGATGTGGAGAAGGCGGAGTTACTGAATGCCTTCTTTGCCTCGGTCTTTACTGCCTGGCCCAGGCCTTGGAGAAAGTAACAGGGAAAGAGGAAGACTTCCTCAGGGTTGAAGAAGATCAAGTAAGAGATCAGTTAGGTCAATTAGACATTCACAAGTCCATGGGCCCTGATGGGATACACCCGAGGGTGCTGAAGGAGCTGGCAGATGTCATTGCTGGGCCGCTCTCCACCATCTTTGAAAGGTCCTGGAGAACAGGCGAGGTGCCTGAAGACTGGAGGAAAGCCAATGTCACTCCAGTCTTCAAAAAGGGCAAGGAGGAGGAGCTGGGGAACTTAAGGCTGGTCAGCCTCACCTCTATCCCTGGAAAGATGATGGAACAGCTCATTCTGTGTGTCATCTCAAGGCATGTAGAGGAAAACAAAGCTATCAGAAGTACTCAACATGGATTCACCAAGGGGAAATCATGCCTGACTAATCTGATC
>VXBO01015205.1:582717-622241 GCA_013400135.1 Rhinoptilus africanus
CTCTGCCTTGGTGAGGCCCCACCTGGAGTCCTGTGTCCAGTTCTGGGCTCCCCAGCTCAAGAAGGACAAGGAATTGCTGGAGAGGGTTCAGCATAGGGCTACAAAGATGATTAGGGGACTGGAACACCTCTCTTAGGAAGAAAGGCTGAGGGAATTGGGTCTCTTTAGTCTAGAAAAAAAGGCGGCTGAGGAGAGACCTTATCTATGCTTATAAATACTTAAAGGGGGGGTGTCAGGAGGATGGGGCCAGGCTCTTCTCAGTGGTGCCCAGTGGCAGGACAAGAGGGAATGGGCACAAACTTGAGTACAGGAAGTTCCACCTAAACACAAGGAGGGTGGCAGAGCACTGGAATAGGCTGCCCAGGGAGGTGGTGGAGTCTCCGTCTCTGGAGTCATTCAAAACCCGCCTGGATTGGGTTCCTGTGCAATGTGCTCTAAGGTGGCCCTGCTCTGGCAGGGGGGTTGGCCTAGATGATCTCCTGAGGTCCCTTCCAACCCTATGATTCTATGAGTTCTTAATATGTAATGTTTTAAGGATTTGACCTTCTTTTTACGCTTGTTAGACTAAGAATTGCATGAGGGAGTTTAAATTGTTAACCAAAGGAAGGCATCAGACTGTTTGCTAGGATCTAACCCTTTTGCTCTTTACTCCTTTTGAAAAATGTCTTGAACTTCAGTCTTATAGATGATTAGACAGAAAATATATGTGGACATATCTATTCCCTCTAAATCAAATTAAAATTACTCTTCTTGTCCTTGCATACCTCAAAAGAGTTTGTCAGTGCTCTACTGCACAAGGCAAGTGTTGTTAACGTTTATTCGAACTGTTGATTTTTGTACAAAAGGAGACAGTTTGAGAGTCTTATGACCTACTGATGCACTTTTTAAGTTCTTTACCTATTCGTGGTAACTGTCACTGGTCTTTTTTTTTTTTTTCTTAACCATGATGTCTTAGCTTTCATTTAAGTTGATTTTAAAGTGTTTTCAGTCTCATTTTTAAAAAGTCTCATTCTTAAATCTATACTTACTTTGTTTTATAACAAGGTGGTCTGGTTTTTACTGGTTTGGTGTGTGACTTTCCTAATGCTGTCACGTTGAAGTTTTAATACATCAAGATTTCTATAAAAATACTGATAGGTATTCCACAAACAAAAGAAACACCAAACCAAAACCCACCTCAGAAGGTGTAGGTTTAAAAGGCTGATTGCCATACACAGATACAGTAACTGCCCAACATTTTAGTGGAGAACTAGTCATTCCCTGTTCCCCTGCTCCCTCTTCTGTTTGCAGCAGGGTTTGACAGGTTGTGCATCTATAGTGTATAGAGATAGTTTAGCTAGGACTCAAATAGATTAGCAGATCGAAAGTCTTAAAAGATAAATCTTGGATTCCGTGGTTCTTGAATACTGATATTGACAGGGAAAAGTATGTCATGAGAACGTTTTTTTTTTTTTCCTTCGTATATCTCTTTCAAAAGCATAGCATGACATCTTGTGCGCCTAGATCCTCCTGTCTCTGTAGTCAGAGGTGCTTTTCTGGTGGCACAGTATTGCTGCTATGGGGTTTATAAGATAGCTCTGTATTTTTAATCCAGAGAAAGAAAACCTTTTGATAAATCAACTGAATGTATAAAATACACCAAACTTTTACCATACGGGTGTAAATCCTTTAAGGAGACAGTTTCAGCTCCTGGTTGATGCCAGACTGGTCATAAGAAATTTTGAGTACCCAAACATACTGTTCAAGAAATACCTCCCTCTTCCTTGCTGTTCCAAGATAAAAATTGCCATCTTTCCCCTCTGTATCTTTTCTACAGCATTGGGCTGTATAACTGAAATAAGAAAAGAATTATTATTTTCCTTTCTGAAAATAATTTTCAGGTTCTGCCGTAATTTGTTGCTTTACAGAAATTAAAAAGCTTTTGGCTATGCAAGACAGGTCTGTGTTCCTTATACAGTCGTCATCTTCAGTGTTAACCTATGGGATGTGAACAGTCCTGGTTTCATGATAAACCTGTCAAAAAGATCCTTTGAAAGGTTGTGTGGGGGATTAAAACAAACAAGCGAAAAAAGCATTGTCTTTCCCCCAGCTTGAAAATCCTTATGTTTGAAAGTAAATCCTCTTTATTAATGAAGAGAAATATGTCCCGTGTAGAATGCTGCTTCCTAAATGCCTTGCACTCATTGCTTTCATCAGTTATGGAACACTTTCATACCTAAAGAGATTGAGCTGTACTACCTGATGGTTTTAATTGTCCTCTCTGTATATACTAAACCTTTAATGCCATTGGCCCTACTTCACCAGCTGTTTTCTCAACTTGCCCATCATGTTGGGTGAGTTTTCTCAGTTTGTTTGGTTTGTATTCTGGATTAGCACTCCCCCTCCTGGTACAGTTGTGTTCATCTGACAGTCTGGGAGTTTACTGTGAAAATATGGGCCAAATATAGATAATTCAGTTTAAGAATCGTCTGGATGGAGGATTTGGGACTGCCTTGAAATAGATATGTTGCTTCTACGAAGTTTTGCTCTTTTTCTTTAAGGTGGAATTTCAGCGTTGGCCACTTTGAGCTGCGCTATGTCCCAGATATTGAAACTAGAGCGGGATATATTGAGAGCGATTTTAAATCAAATATGAACAAAGAAGAAACAAAAATTATCTCAGATGTGGATGAGCAGGAAGCTATGATGAAAGATACAGTGATAAAGGTCTCAGTAGCTGACTGGAAGGTGATGGCTTTTAACAAACGAGGAGGACATCTGGAATGGGAATACCAGGTAGGGAAAAAGCTGCAATATTAAATGTTACAGAAGTTAAAGTTTTGCGACATCACAGATGATGGCTTTCATCTTGGGTTTCAGGTGCTGTCTTTGTAAAGGAGCACCCATCTGCTTGTAACTTTTTTAACTGAAGTTCTGACTTAGAGATGCTACATCTGTTACAAAAACTAAAACAAGGAATTTAAGCACATTGTTTAGTATTATTCTTACATACTATTGAGTTAATGCAACGCTAATCTTCCAGTTACCTCTCTCGTCTTTAGTTTTGCACTCCAATTGCTTCTGCGTGGCTGCTTAAGGATGGCAAAGTAATTCCAATCAGTCTGTTTGATGACACAAGTTACACTGCGAACAATGAAGTATTGGAAGATGAAGAAGATCTTGTGGAAGCTGCCAGAGGGGCCACAGAATCCAGCGTCTATTTGGGTGAGACAGCAACTGCAGCATTTTCTGTAGTAAACACTATTCTTTTCACCGTTGAGGTTGCAGTAAGGCAGATGTTTCTGTACTGGTAGATTACAATTAAGAGGAGCTGTAGCATGTCCGGTCTGATATTCTGCATAATGAAGACTGTTAAATTTAACCCACATTGCTTATAAAGCGCCCAAATTAAAGCTTCACTAACATATTTCTCCCAGAAAGGCACCCTGACTTGATTTAAAGATTTTCAAAAGATAGAGATGTGTTCTGATCTCTTCTTAGTCTGCTCTGTTCATCTTTGCTATTGCCATTCAAAGTCAGAGTTCTGTGTACCCGTCTTAGAAATTCTGACAATTAGAGAAGGTATGGTGTACCTTTGGCTGTGGTGGAATTAATATCTGTGACTTTTTAGCCTAGACAGTGATAGTTAAATGATTTATTGGTTTTTTTCTTTTTTCTTTTTTTCCTTTTTCGAAAACAAAACATTTCAAAACCATAAATGTTTTCCATTTTGATTCCCAAATGTTCACTGCTTTGTAGTTTCAGTACACTGGAGATGACTGAAAGTCTTGAAACTTTTAAAGATAGGTTTATAGCAAACAAGGCAGTCTTATTGCTCAGCAAGCAATAAGCACTATCTCCCTCCAGCCCTCTAATTTGTCACATTAATTTTTTCCTGTACACTGATTACAGTACCTTACCATGAAGAAATTTCAGTGAAGATTTCATGTGACAAAGTTTTCATCCAGCTGTCAGAATTAATTTGATGTGGTTTGTGACAATGTGAAGTAGGGTAGCCCAATGTCCTTCTGCCTCTCAGCTGTCTGTCTCTGGGAGGTAAACCTGCTTTGGTTTTCTAAGACTTTGCTTGTCTTAGCCTTTTTCTATAAGTCTTTACACCTTGTAGTTTTCCTGTTAGTGGTTACACAGATAAGGAATAACACTAGGAAGAAGCCAGAGTGTTCCAGCCTTCCTGGTAGTGGCTGCTGAGGGGTAATCTGTACCAGCATTAGCAAGGGTAGGACCTCTGAAAGAAGTCTTACCTATGCAAAGCCCAAGGTGCTTTATAGCTCTTAAAAATTGCTGGCATTTTCTGCAGCACCAGCTCTCCAACAGTGAGAATGGACATGTGCTCATCTCTTGCTTTCTAGAACAAAGAGAACGTACTACTTGAATTCATCCAGCCTAGCAATCAGAGTCAGTATCCCAGGTTCTCAGAACACAAAGAAATATTTTCAAAAATGTTTTTAACCATATATTTTAACTGAGCAATTTTATTCTGGGGGTGAACAGAACTGAAGACTAACAAGCTCTGGTTTATTACTTAGGTATGTACAGGGGCCAGTTGTATCTTCAGTCATCAGTCAGAATTTCTGAGAAATTCCCAACCAACCCAAAGGCTCTGGAATCCAGGAATGATAAGGCAATTATTCCTCTTCCCAAGATCAAATGGAAACCTTTAATCCGTAAGTAACAATTTAGAGTTTCATTTACTGTCTCAGCTCTGAAAAGACAGGACATTTTTCTGATTTCACGTACGTTTCAAGCTAGTCTGTTTCCAGCTGTAAACCAGTTCAGGAACTAACTCTGTGCTTTACTAATTGTTTTGTTGTGGTTTTTTTCTTCTCATTCAGCGTTTAATGTCTGCTTTCTTTTACTCTGGATTTGACAGGGTCTTTTTTAATAATGAAATGTTTAGTTTTCTAAATCAAGCTTTTCAACAGAGAGGCAAAGAAGGTTTTTTGCAGTGATGTGACTGAGTGAATTGACTTGTCTCAAACTAGTATTTTGGCAAGGGGGAGAAGTGCTAAGTAAATGTTACCTTAAAATACCCTTCTTAATGTTTCCTTGCATTAATTTTGGTTCTCATGGTGTGGTCCAAGACACATTTTCTAAAAGTAAGCAGTTGGAGTTCTCATTAAATTAATACAAGAACAGAATTTTTGTAGCAGTTCAACCCAGAAAATTGTTTCTTTTCTATGCTCAGATTCTCCTTCCAGGACTCCAGTGTTGGTGGGGTCTGATGAGTTCGATAAGTGTCTCAGCAATGACAAATACTCTCATGAGGAGTACAGTAATGGAGCACTTTCGGTTCTGCAGTATCCATATGGTGGGTGGAAGTTCCAAATTTTGAAACGTTTCCAAATAGCCAGGTTTACTCATTTATTATCCATGAAATTCAGTAAATGGACATTTGTTTGATCTTAAATATGGGTATTTTTTTAACGTTTAATGAAGTAGGAAATTATTACCCAATCTAGGATTTCCAAATTGTGGTGTATGTACAATTAGTGCTACACAAACCACTTTGGAGTGCCAGAAATTCCTACTGCGGAGGTATTGTATGTACTGCCATTGACCACTGATAGTTGGTCTGAGTGGAAAAAGCTTCTGAATTTTTTTTTTTCAGAATTTGCTAACAGTGCTAGAGACTCAGCCTGGCAGTATAAAGCTTTCCATAAGGACAATATTCTGGTTTAAAGCTATCAGTGGTCAAAAAAGCTGTAAGTGGTAAACTTTGGGAGACCTAGTTGCCATGGAGTCCGCATCCTTGATTAGCTGAATGTACTATATGCCATTTAAAATCATGGGGCATGCAAACAAAAATAGCTTGTGTCTGTCAAGGAAATCTGTTAATGAGAAGGCAAAATTGTTTTGTAGTTACCCACATGCCCTCTTTTTGTCTTTTATACACAGATAATGGTTATTACTTGCCCTACTACAAGAGAGAAAGAAATAAACGTAGCACTCAGATTACTGTTAGATTTTTTGATGAGACTAATTATAAGAACGTTCGCAAAAAAGATCCTGTTCTTCTTCTTCACTGGTGGAAAGAAATTGTTGGCACCATTATATTTTGCATTGTGGCCACAACTTTTATCGTTCGCAAACTTTTCCATCCCCATCCTTACAGCAGAGTAAGTATTGTTTTCTGAATAATAAAAACAGAAGGTACTATTTTAGCCTTTTCTTTTGGTTTTGAGTCTGCAATAAGTGGTATTAATAAGTTAATAACTAATGGGATAGCGAAATCAAAAGCCTAAATTTATTGTTTAATCTATCTGTGAAGGCTGTCAGCTGCCATGTGCGATTTGCCTAACTGCTTTAGCAAGCAGATTAGAATGCTTCATCCATATCTGATGTCTTTGGAGATATTTACACTGAATATATTTAATGCTATATCTAGGGGTACAAACTGGTCTCAAGTATTTAAGGAGTTGAATTTGTTTGGTTGGTTTTTGTTCCTGTTTTGGTAACCCTGATTAGCTGCGGAAGGAATCTGAAACACAGTGTCAGACTGATAGTAAATATGAGCCCACTTGTGGAGATGTTAAAGACAGCAGCTGGAGCGATTCCAAGAACTCTGGATACGTGTCAAGGTGAGCTCAGTTCCACACAACATGTACAGGGTTTTTAGTCAGTGTGACAACTAACACTATCTGGAGGAAAGAGTAGGTGTTCACATGTTCTTACCTACCCCAGTCCTCCAACTTCACAGGATAATGGGCAACTGACACAAAGAACCCTGTACCGATGCGAGATTGCAGTTAAGATTACTCTAAGCAATCCCAGAGAGTCTGCAGGATACCTGTGATCATATTTGTTGCTCTCATATTTGCTGCTGATACATGAAATGGAAGATTGATTCCTGAAGGTCTGAATTAGTGTTTACTCCCTCTGTTTCTATGTTTATGGATTAAAGCAGAGAAAGGCAATTGGACATGGAAGTAGATGATGTTTTATATACTCTGCAGAATAAGCAGACTATATTTGGAGCAAGCCTTTCTTGCTGTTATGAATGATTGGTTAAGGCAGAAGGGTGTATGGGGCATATCATGATACTCTGGAGAAAATGTGACCATTTCCTCTGTACTTGTAACTCGCTGAAAGCAAGAACTGGAGTATTTAAAATGAGGAGGAATAAGAAAGGTAGTGAGATTTAAGAACAGTGATGTTTCAGGAGGGATGCTTAGGAGGACTAGTTGCAGAAATGGTTATTTAGGGTGAGGTTAAAGGCAAATTATGATTAGAAAATACTTAGCTGTCACAACCTAGTTTGGGTAAAGAAACTTAGGCTACATACTCGTGATGATCCAGTAAGCATGCAACTTGATATTCTGAAAATCTTCATTAGTTTGCCGTGTGCATGCATAATGGATCTTGCTGGATTGTGATAAACACTAAATAAATGCGTAAACAGCAACTGTCCATTTCATAAATGGGTAACCATCTGATTGCCTCAGTGGGTGAGCAGGGGAAAAAGGTCAGAGATGCTTCAAGTCATTCAGCACGTTTTGTCTGTACAGAAATATTTCACTCTTAGTCATAAATGTTTTCATTTTTCTATCTGTACTAATGCATTTTTCTCCTCTGTCCTCCCTCCATTTTTCTGTCCCTTCCTCACACTTTTCTTCTCCCAGGTATCTGACAGATTTTGAACCAATTCAGTGTCTGGGTCGTGGAGGTTTTGGAGTAGTTTTTGAAGCCAGAAATAAAGTGGATGACTGCAACTATGCTATCAAAAGGATCCGTTTACCTAACAGGTAATGAATGAGTTTGTTGAGATACAGAAGTAGTAATGAATGAATGGTGGGATCCCATCCTACACTGAACCATCTGTTCCTGAACTGATTTCCCAGATATTGCATTAGGATGAATGACGTACTTTTAAATGGGGGGGGGGGGGGGTGTTGNAGTTTTGGCATCAAGAATTGGCATATGTAATCACAGCAGAAGGGTGACCTGCTTGGCTAAAATACTTGCATCGCAGAACCCTTGTGAGGATGCTGCGGCTACATGGGAACTCCTTTGATTTCCTTGATGAATAGAGCCTTTGATAACAGGACCAGTTATTTGTAGTGCTGTTAATTTGCTTCTCTCCTTCCTCTCCTTACCTTCCCTACTCCACCTTCTCTTTCTTTTCTCTCTTGCTCCACCAGCTTTTCTGACTCCATTTGTCCATTTGTTTCATTTTCTGGTCCCACAACCCCTACCTTTTCTTTCAGCCATAGGTGGTCAAGCCATGCTGCTGAATTACCCTACACAGAGCTTGCAGCAGTTCCTTTTAGTGGGAGATGGGAGACACTGCTTCTGGAAATCTCAAGTTAGAACAGCAACAGGCAGGCCAGTAGAGGGAGGGGGTAAAGCTATGAAATCTAGAATTAATATATTTTTTAATGTGTTAAATAAGCGTGACTATTTAAGATTAAAGGTTTTGTTCAGAAGGTAGCCTAAATTCTACTTTTCCGAGCATATTCAAACCCATTAAATAAAACCATCTGACTTCATTTGATCTAGTTACGGTCTTATGAAGAGAGATTATTTACTTCAATAAGATACCTGCATTCCTGTCCATAGAACTGGGATAATCTTTATGCAGTCTCTTTCTGTTATGCCAATTAAAAAATAAATACTAAGGTATTACTGACTGTCTTCTTTTGTGTCAGTGTCTTCTACATCCCTGTAGAATATTGCTGTTTAGTGGTCTTTTTTCCATCCTTGTAAACAGTCCAGAACAAGATAAACCTTTTCTTCTCAGTTTTGGTGCCTGTAATTATTTAAAAAGGGATGACTAAATTCTTAGCCATCATGAGCACATACTGCTCCTCTACACTTCTAACCTAAGGAGTTACTCTGAGGAATTTTAGACATATCTGTCTTTTGGTGTGCAGAGCAGTACTACTGGCCTGGTTTATACTGGGATAGTTTTGATTAAATTCCTTTGCAGAAGCTTCTGTACGGTGCTGTTCCTTTATGTGACCATGTCTCTGTTGTTCTCACCCCAAACTGTAGGGAGCTGGCTCGTGAAAAGGTGATGCGGGAAGTCAAGGCGTTGGCTAAACTTGAACATCCAGGTATTGTTCGGTACTTCAACGCATGGTTGGAAGCTCCACCTGAGAGATGGCAGGAAAAGATGGATGAACAATGGTTAAAAGATGAAAGGTATCTCATGTGGGTTTTTTTAACAATTGAATTTGAGATTGTACATTGACAGAACTGGAGAACTGGTAGGTGACCCAGGAAGATGGAGAGACTATGTAGGAAGGGGATGGTTATTAATTTAGCCTGTCAACTTTTCAATTGAACAAGGTTATCAATATATCACACTTGTGCATAGTATCTCTCAATTTTGAGGGCCTCTGTTGTGTTAAGGTCCTTCTTTCAGCTTAGGAAGCATCTTGTAGTTCTTAATTTAACTTCTGTAATTGAATCTTTGGGTGATTGGAAGGTTGGAGCATTGCTACTGTTATTTAATTTTAAACTTGGGCATTTCTGTCCTCTTTGTTCCTTTCCACTGCTTTCCTCCTCTTTGTTGTCTTGGTTTAGATGTATCCGATTCAGTACTCCAATGCTTCAGTGAATTTATTTCAGCAGAAATGTGAGGGATAATCAGAATGATGATTTATAAAGCTTGGTAGAAGTAGGTTAAAAATGGAAAATTAGATAAAGGAGTAAGAGGATGTTAAGAGAAAGGAAAAAGTGGGTGTATGTTAGCATTTAAAGAATGAAGCCTAATGCAAAACTGTTTAGTGGTCTCAAAATAATGTCTTAACATGCTTAACAATTTTTAGAATATAGCGACCTTTATATTTCAGGCATCAAATTAACGTTTCACAGCTGTAATTCTTCCAAGGCACTTTAAATAGTCACTGCAATGCGTGTTCTAAAGGACTGAATTTTTTCAAGCTGAAGATGAGCCTGATTGCACATTGGGAATCCAGGAAGTAAAGCTTGCTAAATTTTCATTTATCAACACTCTTGTCTCGATGAGAAAACATTATCCTCGCTAAGAAAAACAAATGCTAAATCCTGGTTATTAGTGATTCCCACACTTGGGTAGTTATTGACTGTTATGATATGACACAGTTCTCAGAGGTAGCAGTTGTTAAAACCTGGGCTTCTGAAAATGCATTTCTAGTGGAATGAAGTTCCATAGTATTGACCTCCCAATTTTGTTCTTCTAGCACTGATTGGCCTCTCAGTTCTCCCAGTCCGATGGACGTCCCATCATTTAAGATCAGAACCGAGCCATTTTCGACAAAGGAGCACATTGAAGTTATTGCTACTTCATCGGAGAGGGTGATGTCTGTGGGAATACCCTGTGGTCAGTCTGATTCATCTGGAAGCCAGTTTTCTCCTCTGGAGTTTTCTGCCATGGACAACAGGGACTTACACCAGTCAGAAGATCCACTGTTAAACCTCCAGGACAGTGTCCTTACAGGCTGTGATGTAGAAGACAGTACTATCAACAATAACAAGTTAAGGCACTCCTTGGAAATTTGTTCTTCAGCTGTTCCTGTTGTACACCTGAGGGAAGGGACCTCCTCTTCTATTGTGTTTGAGGATTCTGGTTGTGGAAATGCTTCTAGTAAGGAAGATAAAGTTGATGTTTCCCACGATGAGAGTCTTTCTGAGGACAAGGCAAAAAGTCCAAAGGAATCTGATAACAAGAAATCTGCTTCAGGAAGTCCCCTCTCTGTTTCTCCACCAAGGCCAACAAGTTTAAGCCTGGACCTTTCTAAAAATATTGCAGAAAAAGTCAAGCCCACCTCTCCGAAGGTGTATCTTTACATCCAGATGCAGCTCTGCCGGAAAGAGAACCTTAAAGACTGGATGAACAGAAGATGCATGATAGAGGAGAGGGAAAGGACAGAGTGTCTGCAGATATTTCTGCAGATAGCTGAAGCGGTTGACTTTCTGCATAGTAAAGGATTAATGCACAGGGATCTCAAGGTTTGTATTCATAGGTTACTGTAGGAACTGTTTTGGGGTTGGGTTTTTTTATTTGTTTATTCGCATGATCATCACTGAATGCCTGAACTTTCCAAATTCTGATTGTAACTGGTTATCTCACTGGGTGTGTCCTATAGGCAAACATTTTCTGGTTTGGTACTGTGAGATTATCTTTGGAGCTATCATAACTTGAATTATCTGTGCCCAAAGTGTCATACAAAAGTCTCTGGTGCTGTGAAATTCCTGAAACACGTGGACTGACTGAAATGGCATCACAATGTAACGGTCCCTCCACTTCATTACAAACTTGAGCATCGCATCAGCAATTCCAAATGTGTCTGCTCCTAATGCAGCAGTGCCAGGCTGTTTAGCTCAGTGCCAAGTACTGCTTTAAACAGATCACGAGTGTGTGGATACAGGTAAAATTTTTTTGTATGTGGGAGTAATAACAGCATTGGAGGCAAACCCTACAAAAATAATTGACTCTTATCAGTGACCTCAGCATAGGAGTTACAAAAGCTGATTTAGTGTCTGTACAATAATCTGGAGCTGCAGATCTCCAGGAAATAAACATAATTCATTCATTATTGCAGTCAAAGTCTTGCTTACTGCAAGACGTCTTGGACCTGGCACAGATCACTTGCATTTGTTTTATGGCATTTTTAATTCAGATTCTTTATACAGGGTTGTTTGTTGCTGTGTCGTGTGACAAAGCAAGCTATTTTGGATCCTGTTGTACTGTTTCAAATGAAGCAGATAATTGGCAGTGTTAGTTTACAGTTGGACTTCATGATCTTACAGGTCTTTTCCAACCTAAATGGTTCTATGATTCTGATTTTGGTATTTTCTTTCTTCCTTCTATAGCAATACTGCCTAAGAGCAGCAGTGTTACTCCTGGTTAGAGAAGTAAAAATTAAGTATTGCTGCTCTAGGACTGAAGCATAAACTGTCCTGGATTTAAATTCAGAGTCAGTGCCAACTATCATAATGCAGCTTCCTGAAGGATTCATAATCTTCTTAATGTCTGATACCATCCAGCCAGTTAATACCAGGAAAGGTGTTTTTTACCTCTGGCATTTAATGTAACTGAACTCAGGAGTAACTTTTTGTACCTCTTCTTTCATTTTGCTTCTGAACTTGCCTTAGTGCCTAATCTCCCTGGAACTTCTAGCCCTGGAAGTGCCAGTATGTGTTACCAAATACCAGAATGTAATTAAAGAGCCCAGCTGAAGTTAGTCTTACTGTTATAAGCTCTGAGAAATGGATTGCTTCTACCAAGTGGTGGAGTAGTTCCTGTTTTCTTTGCTTATTTGAGGAGGCATTAGTACCTACCTCAGTGGAGTAGATACTGAAATGATTATAACCACTGTTGTAGCTTCTCAGATAGTAATCATTTGGTATCAGTAGAAACAAAAAAAAAAACATCTCAGGTGTGACAGCAAAAGAGGATTCAAATGAGGGTGTGTCAAAGTTAGGAAAAACTCCATCCAAGTATTTTCTTTCCCCTGGAGCATTAAGCAGTTACTTTAGTGCTTGAGAAACTGACCAGAAAAGTAATAAAATCCCTATGTTAATGTGTTGCTAGACTTGTTAATTAATAACATTTCTTAACAGTATTGTCAGTTGTTACTCTCTGAAGTCTTTACTTAAAGGTGTATCAGTGTTAATCACTTGTGGAGTGTTTGGTTGGAACATCTTAAAAGTTCAATATTGGCAGCAATTTGAAGAAGAGATTTTATTTTGTTTACTTGGTATAAGCCTTGGAAAGGCTCTCCCTGAATGAACAACTTCCAGCTTCAGAAAACTTCCCATGTGTGTATAGGTGTTATTCTTGGATCCTGTAATTTTATTTGCCTGTTGTGTTAATTTTGGTTAAAACAACAGCCAGTGTATTCTTTTTTCATACGGTTTTCGGAAGCTCCTAGGAACATCTCACCTAATTTTATAATTTGCCCAAGAGATGGGTCATGCAGCCCTAAATTCTTGCCAGCACTAATAAGCAAATAACCTGCAATCTGTTTTGTCTTTGCTAGAGGCAGAGCCAGCTGGTAGCAGAGGCCAGTTCTTGTTCCCATTGGCACCAACAAAAGCTCATTGACCTATGAAAGTAGATTCGTATGCGTGCATATTAAAAGATTCAAGAAGATCTTTTAAATATTTAAATTAACAGTGCACATTGAGATACATTAATTAGGACCCAAATAATCAGAGATACTGTAATGGCAGGAGTTTAGGTTGTCAAGCAGATAGGTCATAGTCCAAATTCTTTTGAAGAAAAGGAGGTACAGAAGCAGAAGTCTGTCTGTCAAGTGAATTTACTGTTATTCCCAGGATAAGCCATCTGTCATGCTTGACAGGTCAAAAGAAATTGAGTTTTATAGAACCGCAAGAACAGTCTTAGATACATTTTGCAGAATTAATTGAATTAAACAGTAGTCTTCCAGATGTGTGAGTAGTTTATTCATATCTCTAAAAAAAATGGGAATTCTTACTCTGAGTGGAGAATCTGGAGAAAAATTTCTTTGTGCAACTGGCAAGATAACCAAACTAGAGGGTGGCTGTATTCTTCTGATTTAAATCAAAATTGTGTGCATCTGCCTTAGACCTCCTCTTTCCGAATGTGGTCTTGATGGCTTATTTTTGCTGGCAGTTTTGTAATAGCAGAGTCTCTACTCTCCTTAATTTGTAGAAACTATATGCCAGCCCACTCACTGACAGTTTGGTTTAATCCAGAGAAGTACAAGAAACAAAGCTTTCCATTAAGAAGAGTTTTGCTTTGGGAAGCAAGACAGATCTTGTTGATGACTTACGTGTTTGTGGGAGGAGGGAGGGAATCATAGAATCGGTGAGGTTGGAAGGGACCTTTAAGATCACCAAGTCCAACCATTACCCTACCCTGACAAAATCCCCTTCTAAACCATGTCCGTAAGTACCACATCTACCCTTTTCTTAAACACCTCCAGGGATGGTGAATCTACCACCTCCCTGGGCAGCCTGTTCCGATGTTTAATAACCCTTTCAGTGAAAAAATGTTTCCTGATATCCAATCTAAACCTGCCCTGACATAACTTGAACTCATTTCCTCTTGTCCTATCAAAGAGGAGAATGGAGATAAAGGCAATGGGATACAAATCCCTAACGGAGGTGTTTGTGCCTTGAGCATTAAAAATCTGATACAAAGATTTTTGACAAACATGAGTGTGCTATATAAATGCTCCAGAGAGCCTGGAGATGCTATGGGTTTACAGGGTAGTAGCTTTTGTGCACTAAATGAGTTGTGACTCCAAAGGACATGACATTAATTACAGGAAAATATAGCAGGAGATAAGACCTGGCTCAGAAGGTAGTTTTAGAGGCAGGATGTGGGCACAGTGGAACTAACAAGTTATATCTAACTGTTTCTGTAGTGCTTATCTCGGAGCTGTCTGTTGCTTAAAAAAAAAAAAAGCCTTTTTTGTGTCTTGTTTCTCTTGCACAGAGTGGGTTTGTCTTTAACTGAGGAAGTTGTATGGACTTTGAAACAGATCAGCTTTGTAGTCCTTTAATCTTGTGGAAAAATATTACTCCATATCTGTCTGCCGCCTCCTGTTGCAGGGTTTATGTCAGCAAAGCATGGACCTTGTTCTCCCAGCCTTGAAGGACCAGGAGCTCTGAGAGGAGCTTGCCCAGCAGCACCACCTGCCTCTTTACTGCGCCTCGGCCCTTTCCCTGTACATAATCCTGATGCTTCTTCCCCCCAAAATATGTGTGTCTGTATTTGTAACCAAGGTGAAGTGGTCATGTTTCAAAGAAATAATCATTCATTTGGCATGTGCTAGTCTATCAGCCACAACACAAGTCTCTTGAGAAACCATCTGAGATACGTATCGCTAGCAAGGGCGCATCTCAGTTCCAGTCATCTTTATCAGTTGGTTAAACCACAGATGGTGGTACCTGGCAAACAAGCTGAAGGACAGTGAAGCCAGATCATCACTGTTGCTGCTTTGTGAATTGCAAAGTTCTTGAGCTTCTGTCAAAAATACATTTTTTTTATTCTGTTATGCAAACAGCTGTTCCCACGGTTAAACTGCTCAATACCAACTGAAAAGCAGACCTTATTCCCAGACTTCCAGTGTATCTATGATTTAACATTAAGATGACGTGCTACGTGCTGGTTAATAATATTTTGAACAAGTTTAACACTCAGAGATTAGATTAAAAAAGACTAAGAGTCAGAACTCCAGCATCTGGTGTGAATTTGCCATGTGATGGAGAGCTGGATAACGCATCTGTGCTGTTCCCCACAGCTGTTGACTTTTGTGTATGTCACTCAGCAGACCTATGTAGTGTTAGTAAACCTCCGCTGGAAGACAAGAAATGAGCAGTCTGAGTTTCAGGAAGGGAGACTGTTTAATGCAGGAGTAATTCCTTTTTCCTGAACAGCTAAGATTCTTAGTTGGTTTTGCTAACGTGATGTTTAATGATCATTTTTAGCATTGACAGCGTGCCTTATCTGAATTAGAGCAGTGTTGTATCTACTGAAACACAGAGCCTTGTTTTTTACTTACATATTTTTTCCCTTTCACCTTCCTGTTTTCTTAGCCTTCCAATATATTTTTCACAATGGATGACATAGTCAAGGTTGGGGATTTTGGCCTGGTAACTGCTATGGACCAAGATGAGGAGGAGGAATCAGTGCTTACCCCAATGCCAGCTTATGCCAGGCACACAGGACAAGTAGGGACCAAACTCTACATGAGCCCAGAACAGGTTTGTGCTCTGCTCTAAAGCTGTTATCTGTTGGTGTCTGGAAGACACCTGAGTTCAATGATCAGACACTCTTTCTAGTAAATTCTTGAAATCAAGTTACTTATATTTTTTCTCATCAAGATAGAGTTTTAACCTAAATTCAATTCCAAAACTAGTATTTTAATATATCTGTATTTATTAGATAAAAGAAGTGGCTAATGATTCATACTTAGATGCATTTGTTGATCTTGGTTTTAATGTATTAGAAAGGTAACTGCATAATACTCAAGTTAATTGAGCAAGGACACACTGTTGTGTCTGAGTTTTAAGTAAGTTGAAACATTTTACATTACAGTTGGGTCTGCAAAGAGGTCCTGATGATCAGGACCTTGCTCATCCAAGCATATTTGATGAAGTTTGCCAGTGTGACAGTCCTGTAGTTTTCAGCTCTGTACAGGGCTAATCACTTCCATATATTGACTTGAAAGGGGGTTGTTTATGTTATACAGAATTACATACAGTGAATAGCTTGATTGACCTAACCCTAATTTTGAATTTTCAGATCTGTGGAAACACCTATTCGCACAAAGTGGATATCTTTTCTTTGGGACTGATTCTCTTTGAGCTGCTTTACCCTTTCAGCACACAGATGGAGAGGGTCAGGGTATGTATGGTATTGGATAGCTATTCGCTTGGTGAAACACTTGCAAGAGGTTCTTCTCAGTTTTGAAAAAGCCTTGCAATTAGGAGCACAACTTCTTTATCAGCCTTGTACAGACCTCCTGAATCACCGAAAATAAATTGCAGTCTTCCTAATGTGTGCAGTTGAATTGAAGCCTTAATTTCTTCACAAAGCTCCTCTGTTGTCTAGCCAAGTAAGAGAAACTATTGAATTAGGATATCCAAGAACTCAATCAACAAATATAGCTTGTGACTTTAAGCCTGCCAGCTTCTTTTTTGTTCAAGAATTGGAACTGTGTCATGCATTTTTGTTATTTCTTCCTTCGTTTGCATCTGTAGTGCTTTTTCCCACCAAAGCACTTGTAAAAAATTGCTGTTCCTTTTCCTATAGTAAGTCTTAGCTGTGAATCTCGCTCAGCTTGAAGTACAATCTTCCCAGTAACTGATGACTTCCATTACATCAGCTGTGAATTTGGGAGGTTTGATGGTGTATAATAACTCTTCCTTGCTCTTAAAATGCATGTGAGATCCATCTTGCTCAGGAGCAAGTTCATAGAGAACGGGCTACAACCAGAAAGGTTTTTCTCTTGTATGTGGTGACCAGTGACCTATGCAGGAAAGAAAGAGTCATTATAACTTGTATTTATCATTTATATGTGCTTGGGCTGTTTAAATTCTCATGTGAAGATGGATTGTTTTTAGCAGAGATGTAAGAAGCAGCTTGAACCATGCTGTGAACGCAGCCTGACTGGATGCTTCACCTGTGGTGGTGTTGCATTCTCTTGCTTAAAATGCTCTGGCTTTTCATGGTATAAAAGAGCACAGTCTAGAGGAGGAATGATAGTGCTTAACTTGAATGCCTTGCACTGGAACCAGTTTCAGTTTCTCTAGATAAAATCAGTTTTACTGAGACACACATCCAATAAAGAGCTATTCTGGATTCTGAATTGCATCTGAATCAATCCTGAATTGCATCTAACTCTGATATTTTATTTTTTAAGAGGGTAAAAAGAGTGCCCTAACTTCCCATGGTTTTCAGTTGTTATTCCAATCTAATAAAATCAAAAAGAACCCCCCACCCCTTTATTGTCAAGTTGTTGAGTTTAGCTACTTTAGTAGTTGTTTCCGAGTTGTTACACTGAAGTTTTCATTGGCATCAGCCAAGCATTAGCACTCCTTGCTGAAGCAAAACATGCTCTGCCTGACCAGGTAAGCCAGCAAATTCTAGGAATCTGTGACAAAGGGCTGGAAAAATCCCCAAAGGAGGAGTGTGAGACCTGTCTCTCTCTCAAGCTCTTAGCAGTTAGTCTATGGCAGTGCAATTTATTTCCAAATTAGATGTTTGAAAACAGATCACTAAATGCAGACTGAATTTGTAAAGAAAGAGAACAATTATTTGAGACATTTTGTTGTCATAAAACTCAGTTCTCTTGAACGGGAGTTTGGCTATTGCCCATCACTATTAACTGATCAGTCTATACTTTCAGTGGAATAATAATAAACTGAATCTTGTTTTGAGTTCTTATATTTTGTGCTTAAACTTATGCAAAAGGAGGTACATTCTAAAAGAAATTAAGTGCTAAATATTGTCCTTCTGTGCTAAAAACATACTGAAGTGGGTCACGGGTTGCTGGAACTTACAGAACTAAAATTCGTAAGGTGGCCTGCTGCAAATAATTGTGTGCCTGAACATGGGAAAATTACTGTCACTAGATGGAGCCAACGTGCTTGTTATGGAAGAAACACTTAAGGAGACGATCTGCCTTGAAAGGACATAGAAATACACAACATGAACTGCTTTTGAGGCTGCTGATAAATCTGCTCATTAGTCCATAAACATTAAATAAAGACCAAGGCTTATGGTGTTAAGACAGAGCCTGTCATTTCATGTGTCGTAATACTGTTTAGGTGGTCTTGGGGATTATGAGTGGTGTACAGGTTTGTTGCGCCAAAGTGAGAAAGTACAAATTTGTGTGTCTGGCTAATTTAAAACTGCAAAGATCAGAATTCTTGTAACATAATTCCTAGTGCAGGCTGTATACCTAGTGAAGCAGCAACTTGCCTATTTAAGTGTCTTGTGATTTTTAACCGCTAAAGCAAGACTTAAACCAAGCTTTTTTACATCAGGTTTCTTTGTGTAGTTTGCATATTTTTGGAGAATAACAGAGTCATACTAATGAAGAATGGTATTTTGGAAAAGTTACCTTTTTTTCTTAATATTTTTGCAGACTTTAAGTGATGTTAGAAATTTGAAGTTTCCAACATTGTTCACTCAGAAATATGCACAAGAGGTAAGTATATCTCTTGCTATTAATTATAGCTTTTTCTTCAATAATTTCAGCTTATTTTCTTTGCTTTCCGATTGCCTTGCAAGCGAAAATGAAAAGGGAAAAAAAAAAAAGGACACGTTTCTTTATCCGTGTCCTTTTTTACTACATTTCAAAGCTATGACATTATATTAACGTGGATACTGATGGTTTTGTCACACAGTTTACCTCTGGTAACTATACAATATAATCTGTCTTCCCTTTGTCACTTGATATCATTCACTTCACATGAATCCTGACATCATTTCTTGCAACAAATCCGTACTCACAAAGAGCAGACTTCTAGAGAGCTAAAGGGGGGACTGTAGGTAGTACCGTGGCTGTATGGGGTCTCGCTGCAGGAGCTCGATCTCTCAAGTGGGAAGCCATATGAGAAAATTGTGCTGTGTCCATATGAGTCAGATCTTTAAAGTGATTCAGTTGCAGATAACGAGTGGGTGATGTACAAAACCTTTCCAGTAAAAAGCTGAGATGCTTTCATGTTTTCACAGTAGCTTCGGACCAGCAGCTAATGAGCCTAGGCTTTTTTGCTTTACAGCTGCAGGCAGCCTGGGGGAATGTGATGTACTGTGGTCAGCTGGAGAAGGAAGCTGTAATTCTGATTAAATTTGAGACAAATATTTGAACTACCTGTACATTTAAAGGAAAACCTCTAATTCACTGTGGAAAAATTATTGTGTGGCCTAAACATGAAGCTAAAAATTACTCATAAATTATATGTCATATGGTTTTAAATTCTTTTGATTGCTAATTAATATAAAGATTTTATACTCTATTGAATCTTGGGTCAGATTTGATTAGCCAAATTGGTTGTAGTCCTTGGACAGTAAAGACAGTTCAATGGATGCAGAGTGATATATTTTCAAATGTTGAATGCACTTCTAACTACTGTGCCAAAGCACTAATACCCAAATTACTCAGAAGGCAACTGGGGACATTTTCCACTTGCTCATACAGCCACAATTGAAGTCAGAACATTAAAGAAGAAAGAATTTATGAATTGGTTCGTGTAGCATATGTCGTGTTTTCTTTTAGTACACCATGGTGAAGGACATGCTGTCTCCAAGTCCCACTGAAAGACCAGAGGCTGCAGCAATCATAGAAAATCCTGTATTTGAAGACTTGGAACTCCCACCAAAGCCAGTGCTTAGGCAGAGATCACGGACAATGAGTTTATCAGGAAATAAGCATTCAAGACAACCAAGCAAATAATTATCCTCAGGATCACTTCTTCCACTTGGCAGGTTTTACAGGGATTGTTCAGCAGAAGGATCCTATGATGCAGAATGTCTATCTTGGAAATAGTTTACTTAAACTTTTTTTGCCATGTTTAATGTATAAGACGTGTTGGATGGATTTTCGTTTACTTTGACAGCCAACGAAAGCCAGTAACCACACTTTTCACATTCCATTTTTCTTACCTGAACTCTCCTGGGCGGATGGGTCCAGCTACTGTGCTTACCAATGTTGTGCTCCATTATCGGTTTTTGGGTTTGTTGGGTTTTTTTTTGAAGCTTGTAAATGTCAGCTTGCTGGGTAAGTGAGAGATCTGTAACATGTAAATAGAATTGAAATACTGTATTTTTATAGAGCAAATTACAGTCTCTAAGCCTAGTGAGTATCTATCTGGATCACTTGCTCTTTGGTGAAATGAAGATGATTTTCAAATGAACTATGACTCCATTTTTGTCCCTGGTGGGTAAACAGGGAATGTGCACTATTTTTAAAGCAAAAAAGTACCACAGTTGTACATACTGTCACTCTCCATAGCCAGCCATTAGAGGAAATCATTTCATACTTCTGCACTATTGTAGATCTTAGAGTTTGCATTTTATACAGATAAACCTGTAGAGAAGGAAAAGGAGCTTTTTGCCATTAAGAAAGGGGGTTCTATAGGCAGTGGTTGGAAGAGCCATAGTAAAAATTATGTACGAAAATATTGTGATTCTGAAAATTTAAATCTAATGAAGTCATACGTGTCGTATGTAATCTTGTAGATTTGTACTTTTAAAAAAATCAGCTGGTAGGCATTTGTGTAATCTGCTAATTTAACTGCCTAATGCCATGCTTTTATTTCTTACTGTAAATATGTTAATTTTTATTTATAAAATACAGAATCAATCCATTTGGGTTGGTGGTGTACAGAATGCACTTGCTGTAATTGTTGAGTGCGTTAATTATTGTGACTTCTTTCAAGTCTAAATGATTTAATAAACTTTTTTTTATTTATAAAAGAAAAATAGTAGTTGCTTCTGTTCAGAGCCTGCATCGGCGTGTGCTGCAGATGGCAGCCGTGTGCAGTTGGAACAGGAGGGCGGGCAGCTGCGTTTCTGTGACTTGTTTTGCTTTCCTGCCTCATGCCATGCCATCACAGCACACCTGATGATGCAAAGATACACATCCTCCTTGGAAGTGAGATGCTGTCTGAAGAGAGAAGGGAACCGAGCTCTTCTAAACTGAGCGGATCACGAAGGCAATCTCTCAGCTGTTAACAGAGAGGGAAGTCTTGAGGGGATGGTTCTTACACTATTAGAACTGGTTTTGCATAAATGCGTTTGCCTCTTTTACAGGCTTAAATTTTTGAAGCTGTAGGCTCTGAAATCAGTTTCTTAAAAAGATACTGAATTCAAATCCTTCTGGGGATCTGTGATGTAATGCCACAACTAGCAATTAAATCACTGACACTCCACAGCCTTAGGATAAAGGAAAAGTGGATTACAGAGATTGTCTTCCTCATGCTCTTGGATAACTTTCCCAGATACTGGCTTGTCCATTTGAAGCCAAAACGCTGCAGTGAATATTTGGTCAGAAACAGAACTATCGAGTTTAGCTGGGTTAAAGCAGAAGACAGTTAAGTGTGTCCTCTTCCCTGCTGGCATCAGTTAAATGGCCGCGTTTGAAGCCTCTGTAGCTTCCCTGCCAGTTCAGTGATTACAGATGGAGCATGGGAAATGAAGGATAAGGTGTTTTTAACTTGCTGTACGTCTGTGCTGGGTGTAAGTCGCTGCCTATCCAAGAGCCCTGCAGCATTTCGGTACCGAAAATGGCATACGTGTTCACACTAGGTGTGTCTCTGTATTCTGGGATGCTACACTTACCCTCGAAGGCACCTACAAAAAGCCTGCCCTGCGTGGTGCAAGCCCAGCCTCAAAATCACCTGGCCACGCTCAGCTCTTGCCTGCCTGTGTCAGTGAGTCTTTGCTTCCCTTAGCGCTGGATGCTGGAGCGTGTTGTCCCTGCCTTTGCTTCTTTTTTGCTCCATGGTTTGACTAAGGAAGTCTTTTCCCTAGCCAGAGAGGTTTTCCTCTGAACTTGGGTCTTGCCTGCAAGCACTCTTTTCCCTGCTTTTGGCAGCTTCGCTTGCTCCGCCTCACCCGTGGGGGAAGGAGACACTTCTCTCTGCTATGAAATACCCACCTGAGCTTCAGCGCCCCCATCAGCTGCAGGACTATTTTACCAGCTCTTCAGAGCCAGGCTAGCCAGAGGGATGCACCTTCTGTGCTTTCCTTCTTTAAGTCAGGTTTTAGTTACACTGCACTTCCCTGTTCCGTCCCTATCCTTCTGCTAGATGATGTTCTTCAGTCAACACGGACCAAATGGTCAACCGTGACTGAAAGACCAAAGGCCTTTGGTCTAATTTGTGTTTGCTCTTTCCCTGCATCCTGGAAGGGAAAGCAACGAAGGCAGGCTTTTGTCGGCTCTCTACAGGTGACGGCAGCAGCTTTTTACCTTGTCTGTGAGATCTTGGTCTTACAGGACAGCCCTGGTGGCAGGAATATCTATGGGCTCGTGAACAAGTTTGTCTTCTTTCAGTTTGTCAACATCTAGAAACCAACTACTAGGCTGTCTCAGGTCTTCTTGTGGCCATGGAAATTGGAGTGTACCTTCCTGTGATTGTTTTTTTGTAGAGGGACACCTGAACATGGAGGCGAGGACAGCTGCCAACCCACAGCCCTGAAAAAGGGAGCTTTGGTCTCGGGTTCTGTGGCACTGTGCGGCTCTGTGGTCCTAGCCTGTTCTTGCAGAGGATGTTCCCTACCCCTCAGTTCCCCCCCGCTCCTCCCCCCATAACTCTTGGGGCTGAAACACAGTTCCTTGTCCTGTTTTGTCGAAATGAAGTGGGTGGCAGAAGCAGGGATCCTGCTCCGTCCACCTTTTTGCCCTCTGGACCTAGATGTTTCCCTCAGAATAAGGGCAGAAATGTGCAGTTATTCTCCTTACCGCTTCCATGTTGTTACTGGAGTCGCAGGAGCTGGGAGATCCAACCCATTCCAAGAAGAGCCATTTGACAGGAGTCCCAGCATTGCAACCCCATGTCAGGGCTGTTTCTTCTGCCAGGCTTTTAAAGAGGGAGAACTTCTGACTTGTATCGGTGTCTTCAGGAGCTGAGCTGCTCCAGTCAGTAGCTACTTGCTCCTTGCTGCGCCTCTGAGGACAGTCCTCCTCTGCCCCTCTGAGCTGGAAGAGCAGGACTCAGGACTTTTGCTAACCCCTCTGAACGCCTCAGCCCAGTGGTTTTAGTGTTAAATGTTAGCCTGGCTATCTTTCTGCTGTGTTTGCTCTGCTTCCCAGGCCTTGCCTGTCCCAAATAGGTGGTTGAGCACTCAGAAAAAGCTATTTTAGAAACCATTCTTGACATGTTTCATGTCCATAGAAGATCAGCCTAAGAGCAGGCTCCGAGTGCAATGATTCTCCCATGCAAACCCCTGTGAGACCCCACCAGAACCCTGCCAGGGGAAGCGATGGCTGTTGTCTGAGCGGTCAGCAGTCCTCCCCGTGACCCTGCTACAGAAAAGCTGTGATCCTGAGGACTCAGCTCCTGCTTTTACTCGCTGTTAAGATGCTGCGGAGTTGTTCAGGAGCAGTCCTGCCTTTCCGGGGTGATCCTTCAGTGAGGATGGATTGGCCCTCCTGCAGGGAGCTACTGCTGTTTGATGCTGTTTGAGTCCAGACAAGCACTTGGGAGTAGTAAAAATAATCATTCCCATTTATCGTCATCTTTTATGGCTGTGTGGTCCAGCAGTACTCTATAGCTACACTCATGGCATCAAGGCGTAGGCACTACAGCGCGAAACACACAAGTAAGTAGTAATTCCTCTTCACATCCCCTCTTTGGCTGGTCTTGGTCACCCGTAGTTCCCTTTGAACCCCCTGGACACTCAGTGCTCTTGCTGTTACAACAAGTCTTTCATCTCCTGGGTCTGCCACATAGGATATTCCCTTCCAGAATTAATAAGGAAACTCACAGATAATTCACAGGCAGCTACTGAAAGCTTTGAACCTCTTGATATATCAGAAGGAAGTGAGTTGAACCCTGAGCAACAGCCCGGACTGCAGAGAGGTGCCTCTGTAAAGAGCTGACCTCTGCTCCGGGACCACATCCCTCCTAGCTCCCGTACACAGACTGACATGAAGGTGTCAAAACTGCCCAAATTCGTAATGTAAGCTGCAAGACGAGTGCTGCATTGGCTTGCTAAGAAAGAAATACTGTCCCACCTGATGTTGTAGATCACCAGATGTACGCAAAGACAAGTTCACTATCATACTGATTTTTTTCCCCGGCATGAAGATTGAATTTTTCTTAGGAAACGCTCATTAAAAAAATAATTACCCAGGAAAGAATTAGCTCCATTAGTTGTAACAAATTACCCCTAAAATATCAAAGTTCCTTGTTAATAAAACTGTGGAAGATGAAGAAAAGGATCTTTGTTGTATGCCCCCAGCTGTAATATTCCAGGCAATCATTGCCCTATTTTCCTATGCATTATTTTTCCATGAGGTTGTGCTCTGGCACTTTCCATGCCACCACCTCCAGCAACTGATTGTGAGTCCCTGTTACTTGGGTTTGCCCTTCGGGGCACCGTTGGGCACTGGCACCGGAATGCTGTATTCTAGGTCTGGAGCAGTCTTGGAAAATGTGGCTATGGAAACCATGTCTTCTCCAATGTCCACCTGAGACCTGTGCCTGCAAATGAGCAGCTTCTTCAGGGCCCGCTGGAAGTCCCGGTTCAGGAAAGCGTAGAGCATTGGGTTGATGGTGGAGTTGCAATACCCTAACCAGGTGATGATCTTGAAGGTGTCAACCAAGACGGTGCTGGTGGAGTCGGTGCCTCTGGCCGCGAGCCAGACATTCAGGACAAAGTACGGCAGCCAGCACAGCACAAAGACTGAAATGATAATGCTGATGGTCCGCGTGGCCTTGTTCTCCAGCTGGAGATGGTTCTGCCGCTTGCTGTTGGGGTGGTAGTGAATCTCCAGAGTCTGAGACATGATACGAGTGGCCTTGAGCCGTGAAGCTCGGTAGATGAAGAAATACATGCTGCACATGACCATGAAGGGGACGAAAAAGGCCAGAGCAGAAGCCACAATGGCAAAAATCCAGTTGGTGACAAAGATGCATTCTCTGCCTGCATCAAAGTCCACCCCGGGGATCTCGTTCCAGCCTTGCATGACAGGAAGGAAGGAAATGAGGGAGGAGTACACCCAGACCATGCAGGTCATCACGATGCATCTGTGAAAGGAACGAGACAGGGAGGGACAAGAGGGGTCTGAGTTATTTTCAGTTGAGAACACCCAGTACGATTCAATCCCCATGGTAACCCGTGTGGGATACCACTGCTCAGCAGTCCCGCAGGGCTCGGAGGAGTGACCGAGCAGGGAGAAAGCTGGGGTACAACAAGTCCATACGCAAATATCTCTAATGACTGGGTAATTGGCTCTGTGGCTTACAGAATTGGTATGAGTGTGAGGGGTGCTCAGAGCTGACTGAAAAAAGAGGAGGAAAGGTTTTACAGAGGATTTTTATTAATATTTAAACCAACGGCATCTAGATTTTTATGCTTGGTTTCAGCTTTCATACCTGGCCGTTTTCCTCTGAGAAGCAGTAGAAATGGAGCTGACGGACACTAGATCCACAGTACCACTGCAGAGCTTGCTCTGCGACAGCCCCCTCCTCTTTTTGGCGACTGCCCACGCTTCACAGATTGTACACAGCAAGAGTTGCAGCGGGGAAAACATCCCCCAAAAGAGCCTGAAGCCCCCTTGTAAAGCACCCTCAGCTGCAGCCCCCTCTCTGCCCGTCCTCGACAGCTTTCCCCACCCTGCAGTCCTCATTTCAGTGTTTCCCATGAAGCCTCGACAGGAGTTTAGAACCTTCGCCTGTTTTCTCACTATTTCCCCCCTGAATATCATGAGTTTAAGAGGGGGAAGACTGTCTCTGGAGACATTCAAAACCTGCCTGGATGGGTTCCCGTGCAACCTGCTCTAAGGTGGCCCTGCTCTGGCAGGGGGTTGGACTGGATGATCTCCAGAGGTTCCTTCCAACCCTGTGACTCTGTGATTCTATGGCTACTGCAACATACATTCTTCTGGGTGTCATTTCCCCTAGTCCTTGGGGAAATTCCCACGAAATGCCTGCAAAGGACAGAAGCTGTAGGGACACGTCAGTTCACAACCACTGGTTTCTACCCCGTTTTGTGGCCTGTCCTAAACTCCAAAAGTGCTTTCCCAGGAGCACCATCAAACCAGCTCAGCTGCATTCTCCTTTTCTCCTGCACCACATGAAGATTTTTCTGTGAAGTTTTAAACGGTGCAAAGATGCCTTTGCCGCATTGCTCTGCTTTGGGGCAGCAGCTGCAATAGCTCATTTGGTCCCTAGTCAATAGAAGCCATGGGCAAGTAAAAATTTGGAGGGATCCAAAGTGAGGAGCAACTCCACTCACCTGCCACGGGACATCCTTCTTGAATAGTGATACGGGGTCACCACGGAGCAGTATCTGTCCAGGCTAATGAAGCACAAGGTGACGATGGACGCAGTGCAGAACATGACGTCAAAGGAGATCCAGACTTTGCAGAACAGCTTCCCGAACAACCACATCCCGGTCACCTCGTAAATGATACTGCCAGAGAAAATGGGTGGAAACCAAAGTGAGAAGGACTGATTTCAGGCATTTCTTCCAGCCTCCACTGAGGTGATGCTGCGTCTTCATGTGGAGGTACTAAAGGTGGGCGTGCAGCCTGGGGAGGCTCAGTTAGGCAGCAGAGATTCAGCCTCAAAGTTCAACCCAAGGCAGTAACCCACAGATGGACTGTGGCTGAAGACCAAACCTAGGCTCCTTGCCTGCACTCTGTTATAAGTGGGTGCCTTGAGAGAGGTGCTTTGCCCCCCCCGCCCCAAGCTCCCCAAATTTACATCTGCACAGCCTTATTTATCACAGCTTTTTCCAGTGCCGTATTGCAGCACAGACTGTTACAAATTCTCTCCAATTCCTGGGGCATGGAAGATGTTCCCTCCAAGAAACTCACTTTTCATCTGGTCTCGTGCTTCAGAAGCAGAGGATTTCAAGTCTTGGTTTGAAAAAGAAAAATCCTGGGAGGAAGCCTATGCGATTTGTACATTATGTAGCTCACAAATGCCTAGCGAGGTAAACACACCCGCAAAAAGCAGACATTATGCCAAAATTATTTCTAACAAAGTCAAGAGGGACCTGTAAGAAGTGAGCAGCGAAGGAAGGAACATATGGCAGTTGTAGGAAGGCTGATGCATGTTTCTATAGCATTCAATTAGATGCCATTCGCTTCCCCTTTCTTTCACCAGCTTTCTGCACCTCCTGGGGTGCTGCTGAAATAACCATTGTGCGTGAATTTGAAGTGAAAGGCTGAGTAACTACCTAGTCCTGCAAAGCTTTAATTATCCTGTAACTTCACAGCTTGCTGGTCAAATACAGTGAAAGTAGGGCTGCTGCTGCGCTGCAGTGCACTCAGGTGGGCGATGCCGTCCGGCGAGGGCAGAGGGAGTCAACTCGATGTCAGAGGAGTTAGAAACCAACCCCTGCTCTGCACCTAATTAGGAACAACTCATTAAAATGACTTTAGGAAGAGTCTTTCAGAGCACAACTGATGTAGTTGGGTACAGTGCTGGCTGAAGGGGCCCCCGCCCTCGGCAGCTTTTTGTTGTGCAGGATGCTACGGAAAAATTCAAGCAAACGTTAACTTACAGCAGAACCCCTCTCTACACCATGGTGGCCTCCACATGGGCAGCACAGAGGCTCCCACTGCACACACATGGAAAGGTTTCGCAGTTCTTTTCTACATGGGGAAATGATACATATAGGAGTTGAAGCATAGGTCTGGTAACAGGCTTGAGTGTCTTGGTGCCGCTCCTCAGAAGTCCTCCTTGTCTCCAGAGATGCTGCAAAGCCTTTGGTGCTCCCACCACGGCCTTCCAGAAGTAGACCATGCTGCTGTCATGAACATCCCTGCACACAGATCCCCGCTAAGCAGGTACCTAGCTCTCATCCACACACATCTGGTGAGATGCCCCTGATCTGCCAGATGTTCTCACAGCAGAGGGTAGTAGATACCTGCTCCCTCTTTTCTGATGTAAAAAGTCCCCGCAGCCCAGAAATGATGATGCTTTAAAAGGAATAATAAAAGCCCAAAGAAAAGCACAGTTTGAGCAGAAGTGAAGTCACCTCTGTGTTTCACTTAGTCTTGCAAAAGAAAAGAGTAGCTGGAAATATTCAGCCTGGAAATGGCAGAGCTGGCTGGAGCACCCACATGACAAGCTAAGCAGAGCTGAATCACTCCTCCAAACAAGCCAAACCAGGAACAAAACAGAATTCTTACTCTTATGAAGTTAAGGCACCAGGTGACAATTTTGTTTTTCCTTTCTGTCACAAAACCTCTTTTTCCTGAGTCAAACTGGCTCCTAAGGTCATTTCTTTTCATTCTCCTTGGCATGTGCTAACATGCCCACCAAGGAGCAAAGTACAATTCAAAAGAGCAATATAGATACAAAACTGAGAGAGTGGGAAAGATGTGGACCACCAGCCACCCCATCAGCAGGGCCGAACAGCAGCTGATGGAGCCAGCAGGGTCTGTTCCTCACCACGTGGCCCACCGAGAGCTGGCAAGACTTCACACCAGGCGGCACCAGGGCATTCAGGAAGGGCACAAAGCATCAATCATGCTCTGCTCTTTGCTCCTCATTGTAATTTGTTTTGTTAAATAAGACCTCACTCTCATAGGTGGGCTATTTTCTTTCTGATTGCATGGCAAAGCCATTGGTTACCCCCCCACCCCGCCCTTGTAATGCCCTCTACCGTCCTTTGATAGGACAAGGGGTAATGGTTTTAAACTGAAAGAGAGTAGATTCAGACTAGATAGAAGGAAGCAATTTTGTACAATGAGGGTGGTGAAATGCTGGAACAGGTTGCCCAGAGAGATGGTAGATGCTCCACCCCTGGAAACTTTCTAAGTCAGGCTGGATGGGTCTCCAAGAAACCTGATCTAGTTGAGGATTTCCCTGCTCATTGCAGGGGGGTTGGACTAGATGACCTTTAAAGGTCCTTTCCAACCCAAACTCTTCCATGATTCTATCATCTTTCCCCTCCCCTCATATTCTTCACAGCTGTGGTCCCCTCCTCATCCCTGTTGTGCCCTTCTTCTCCTTTCTTGTTGGGTGTGAGAAGCCACAGACAGATTTCCCAATGAAATATATTTTCAGCTGCTGTTTCTCATTCCTTCCACGTTTTCCTGGGAGCCTAGAAATAGGAATTGTCCAATTTCCTTTCTCTTTGCATTACTGTGTAAAACCTAGTGCCAAATTCCCTCCTTCTCCTTGCCAAGGAAGAGGTCTTACTCCAGTTATGGAGGTGCTATCAGCCTCACAGGGGGAAATTACAGCTGCTGAGACACCTACCTGCCTTTGCTCTTTGCTACCCCTCCTTCCCATCACCCAGATTGCAAATACCACATCAGTAGGTGGTAGGCAGAAGTAATGAGGATGCTGGGTAACTGGAAATGCCCAAACTCTGTTGAGAAGAAAAATAAATCAAGGACAGAGATTTCCAAGCATGACCTGAATATGAAAATACCAGAGAAGTCATCAGGTGGAAAACAGGCAAATTCAGAGAGGAAGCACTGGTAGCAATTATCAGCTGGAACTCACTCCAAAGGAGGAGTTGATAAGCTTTTGTCTTCTTTGAGCAAAGAGGGTGCTGCCTTTCCTGGGAAAGATGGGGGTAATGGAGAAGATGATCTCCTGGAGGGATGGTTGGAGTGGGTGGAAGAGCAGGTGATGCTGTGCGGTCCCAGAGAGGAGCCCATGAGACACCTGGGCTGGACTGGGTTCAAAAGGCCTCATTTCTGGTCTTAACAAGAACATGGAAAAGAAAGGAAAAATAGCCTAGGGAAATGCCAGGGAGCAGAAAAAAATGTTGCTTTAGCTGATCTTTGGTGTCTGACACGCTGCTTTTCTCTTTCTAGGATGCTGAAATGGTCTGCCACATTTCATTGCGGTGACCTCGTCCATGTAGTGGGAAACATCACATCTTCTCTTGGTAAAAAAATAGCGTGTGCTACTGTCGACAGGAACACACAGGTCATTTCTGCATCCCCTCTGGGCAGGGCAGGGGGAACCATGCTGTTTTGCAGGCAAGCCCAGCTCAGATCCTACAGACTCCACCGTTCCCAGTTGCAGCCCAGCTCCAGCCCAGTTTAGTCTGGTAGCTGGAAATGGGGAAGGAAGCAGACAGCCAGATTGCTGCAACCATGTCCACCAGGTCCTCACTCACACACCTGCTGGGAGCTGCTGGCAATCCTCAAGGAACAAGATTAGACAATTTGGAGACCCCTATCTGGCTAAAAGCCACTTCTACGTTCCCATCGTTCTCCAGTGTAGAGCAAAACCCTCACTACCAGCAATACAAATCTCCTGGTTAAGTCACTACCCCCATTCCCAGTGACTTTAATAGGGCAGGAGAGGTTAGGTCAGCATCAGCTAAGCTTCAATCCAAGTCCCTTGGGCAGGTATTTGTAGCACCAGGTGGAGGGGAGAGAGACAGGTGAATACAGATGGATGATTTCAGACCCTGAACTTAAAACTTCACCAAGCTTAGAATTGAAATTGTCAGTAATAGTTTTTAAAGGGCATCATTAACTGCTT
The DNA here is from genome assembly GCA_013400135.1 of Rhinoptilus africanus. NCBI lineage: Eukaryota > Metazoa > Chordata > Aves > Charadriiformes > Glareolidae > Rhinoptilus > Rhinoptilus africanus. The sequence goes on from VXBO01015205.1 coordinate 613,333, forward strand.
TTTTTTTTTTTTTTCCACCCGACACTATAAAATTATCACTCAGTTTGTAATTACTTGTTCGGAATATATCATTCGGTGCCAAATTCAAAAGCGTAGGCAGCCCTGCGAGAACTAAGGCGCAAAAAGTGAAGAATTCAGCTTGTTCATATTGCTCCAAGAACACTAAATAAAGAGCAGGCCCCAGCTTTACACAAATCTGCAGCCATTTTCCAGCACAAGACAGCAAGATCCTACAAGTAAACTGGTTTCTGGATTTGTTTTACTACGGTTTAGTCAGGTAATGAAGTCCTATAATATAAACCTCAGGCAGGGAGAACTGCCCTCTGAAGTGCCTCTTAGTCCATTAAATAAAGGGAAGCCTATTTTTAAAAAAAAAACCAAATTCATTTTCTTACGTTAGTAAGGAACTTTGTCACTTTTCCCTCCCACTACCAGAAAATAAAAGATAAGGTTAAGGAAGTGTAAAATCAAAAGCACAGAATTTAACTCCACTGATTTCAATAGTCATTCTTGACTAAGAAAAATAAACTAAAAATATACTCCGTGATTTTCTCTACCTAGGATCAACACAGTCATTACAGTTAATGCTGACAGTTCCCATCTCACATTCCCCAAACATTCAGAGCAGGAAAAATCATTTAGCATCAATGTTGAGCCCACAGGCAAAGCAGAACTAGTCCTGGAAGAGGGGACTAATTGCACTGGAGCCATCTTAAAAGCTGGATATCTAGTTCAGACCAGCAGCTGGAGTCCCTCTATAGCCAACAGGAATAATATACCCTTGGGGAGTCTCTCTCCATTCATTATAATGAGATCCATTATAAAGGGTAGGGAAACTGAGGCACAGACGCACATACAGTCCCTGGCTCACAGTTAAGCCCTTTGGAGAGCCCAACCTCAAGCACAGCACGTGAACTTCCAGCCAGCCCTGCTCGAACAGCGGCCGCTGAGCTGGGAGAAATGAGGTTGCACGCACACACCGCCCTCTGCTCTTACCTTAGGAGCACTTCTTACCTAAAGGGCATGACCAGGCAAGCTACGAGGAAATCTGCCATGGCTAAGGACATGATAAACATATAGGTGACAGTGCGCAGCCTCTTTTCCACCACCGGGCAGATGAAGACTATTGTGTTTCCCAGGAGAGTGATCAAGTCAATGAGGGTTAGTATCAGCCCAATGACCACCTCCTGGAGGCCAATCTCTGCCCAGTTGCTGCCTCCTTTCACAAAGGAGGAGGCAGCAGAGGAGAAATTAGAGAGCCAAGATTCATTTTTGCCCATCAGCATCTTCCCACTGTTAAAATCTGAAAAAGAAGAAAGGGGGAAAAAAAATAAACAAAGCCTTTAATGCATGTGACTTGTAGGCCTATGAAAGGAAGTACAGGAATCATGTTTATACTTCATTTACTTCAAGAAAAATCCACACACCCTGCTGTGTCTGTGCCATCACTGTCCCATGGTTATCAGTCCGTTAGAAGTGCCTGAAATCCTGAGGGTGAAGATAAATATGCAGCACTGGCTGAAGTCCTTCATGGCAATTAAAAGCCCTCCTGTGAACGAAAATGCATCATCAGGTGAAGCGTGATACAACAACAAAACAAAATAATAATAATAATTTTAAAAAAGCAAAGCACTGAGAGCAGAGGGAGAGCAAACAAGCGACCGAAATTCAAAATCAAACCATCTCTGCTAAATTCCATGGAACAGCATGCCATGTCCACAAAATATGGGCTTGGAACTAGATGATCCTTAAGGTCCCTTCCAACCCGAACCATTCCATGATTCTATATTCCAATTGTCATCTTTGCCATCCACAGACCAGGCGAGGCTTCTTGCCCAGGCTGGCTGCTTTCATAACCCCACTATCCAGTACATGCTCTGCCCTGGGTCATCCTGGCAATTTTTTAGGCTCTGAAGTTAAAAGCTTTCCTACCATGGAGGGCAGCTCCATCCTACGGTCTGACTGGTCGTGCAGAGCTGCCAGCGTCCACACAGGGAGCTTCAGGCAAGTAACTGAGGCATCTCAGGTGCAGCAGTGACCTCAGACTCGTGTCCCCTTCTGTGCCCAGGTGGGAGAGCATGCTCCCGGCTCTGTAATGAGGGACATTTAAGTTGAGGAAATTCACATGCTTGTGTCCACAGCTCTGTTCCCAGACTTTGACCAAGTGGTGTCACAGGTACTGGGGAAGGTGGGACCCATGCGCTGCAAGAATTCCAGCCATTCAAAATTCATTAATGGGAACACAAAGGCAAAACTNGTTCAAAATTCATTGGTGTGGCTAATGGGAACACAAAGGCAAAACTTGCAGGGAAAAGAAAATTAAACATGTTTCCAGACATCAAATTGTTACATTTAAGCACCACTGCTTCTCCTGTGACTGGGCTCTGCCTCCACAGTACCTTCATGTCAATCTGACATCCCCAGGGCATCACTGCTAAGCGCAATGTGAGAATGGGTCAGGATAAATGCCCATGTAGTCCAGCATGCCTTATCTCACAGTAGCCAGCCTTTGCCTTAGGAGAATTATAAGAATAAGGCAGCAAGTATCAAAATTTACCCAATGTCTGGTTTTCCTTACAGCAGCTTATGGTCCAGAATTACTTCTAAAGATGGTTTCAAGGACTTCTAAGTCATGAAGTTGTTCCGCTTCTCCTTTGGCTCATGCAAACTTTTAACATCCATGACCTCCTATAGCAACAACTTCCACAGCTCAGCTGTACACTGTGCAAAGAAACACCTCTTTTTGTTTGTTTTGAGCCTGTCACCAGCTAGTTTCATTTGGTGCCCTTCCTTGTGTTGGAAGAGACATCATGCAAGCAATCCCCATGCACTCTCTCAATGTTGCTGGTGGGCTCTTTAATCTCTGTCACATCCCCTAGCCACCTCATCATCTCTTGCTCAAGCTGAGAAGCCTTCACCAGCTTGCTCATTCCTCAAACAGAAACGATTGTGGTCCCCTGGCCATCCCTCCTGCTCTTCTGAGACTCTGAGGTGGACCAAAACTGCAAACAATCTTCAAGAAGTAAATGCACTGTGGATTGTTATCAGGCCATAATGATGTTCTGTGTTTTGTCCTGCTCTCCTTCCATAATAAACCCTAACATGGTTTGCTGCTTTTGATTGGCACTTAGCACCGAGCTGACCTTTCCACAGAACTGCCTATCGCCATCCAAAGATCTCATTCCGGAGCAGTACTGGTCAGCTCAGAGCCCGCTGCTCTACATAGGAAACCAGGATGAAATTAAGAAATTAGATTCTTTCCATCTTTCCCAAACTCCATCACTTCACAGTTGAATTTCTTCTTCCATTTTAATGCTCACTGAGCCTCATAAAAGCTTATCTGCATTTCCTTAAGTCAGGCCTTGTCCTTCATGCCTTGATTAAACTTTGTTTCACCTGCAAATATCACCACTTCACAATTCACAATTTTTCCAGTTAGAGGTTTATTGAACCCCACATATCCCAGGCCCTCTCCCTGTAAAGAGCACTCCTGACCTCTCTTCCATACAGTAATTCACCATCTGCTTCCCCCCTGCATTTCACCTTTTGGACAAGTATTATTCACACAAGGAACTTCCTTCTTAAAAGGAAGTTCCTTAAAAGCTCCCACCATGAGGGACTATATTAAAAACCTTTCAGAAATCCAAGCAGTCTACACCAACTAGTTGCTTCCCATCCACACACTTGCTGACTTCTTCCAAGCACTCCCAGATGATTGTGAGGCTGGCTGCCTTTTGTGAAAGCAATACCCACTTTTTCCTTGGAAGTACTCATGTATTACATGCACCTACTCGTCATTTAGAACTCTCAGCTCCCTCCTCTGACTTCTACTTACTTGATGAATTTAGTGGTTTCTTTTCTTTCAAGTCTAAAAATCAAGAAATAACTAAAACTGTCCAGAAAAAAAAAAAAAACCTAAAGGAAGCTCCTCCTCTGCCCCTCCTCAGCAGAGCTGGGACTTGCTGACTTGCTGAAACTCTTCTGCTCCAGCACCGAGAACAAGCGGGTTTGTTGAACACCAAATTCTGTGGCAGACACCTGAGCAGGTGCTGCTAAAGTCTACAGGGTGTCTTAAGTACATCAGTCTTAACAAAAATGTTTCTTGGACAACATTTCACATCCTGATAACAACCCATAAAAATAAAATAAAAAATCCTGCCTCCAGCTCTCACGTGATTGACAGGAAAGAGGGGAATCTGCACCATTCTTTCTAACAACTCCACTGGGGATGTCATCAAACTGGAAGAGCTCCTGCGGAACAGATTGATTTCAATGCAACCATACTTCCTGGAAGAAAAATTGTCCAACCCATTCTCCTCCCTGCATGGTCCACACAGACCACACAGTGACTCCTGTGCTGGCAAAACCACAAGGTGACAACACATGGCTGCACAGCTGGCCAGCTTACAGAACCTGCCACCTCCACTACATGTCCCACCTCCATCTTCCATGTCATCTGGTCATCTGCCATCTCCCACATCTGCTGGGAGATGCTGGTGTCCTCACATCTCCGGGGCCTCTGTGGGTCTAGAAACAATCCTCTGATTGCCACCTCAAGTTGACCTCCAACCAACTTAAGCACATCAACACCACCCAGGCAGCCCTATGTTCTCCCAGAAGGGGGTGCAGCATTAACATAGGCTCCAAAAACATAAATAGCAAAAATCAGGTTTAATGAAAAATCAATGGTTTAGAAAGTCAACGTCAATTTTTAAGTTTTTTTAAAAATCAGGTCTTAAGGTTTAAAAAATCAATGTCAATTTTTTGGTCTATGGCCTGGAATAATCATAGATGAGAATGCTGGATTTGTTGTCTGGGGTTTTTAGATGTAACACTGAAACGAGAAGTGTCAGAAGTCACATCTTCCTTCTCCTGCAAACAATGACGGAGCTCACACAGTTGTTAAGTATGTATCAGTGTTCCTACAACTAATTAAAGCAGATCATTACTTACACAATGTTGCTCTGGAACTGACCTGTGAGCACACACTGCACTCAAACTTTAAGCAGAAGTAGGACACAGCCATTAGAGCTCATCTTTGCAAGGTCTTCATGCTACTTCAGTACCACCTTAGCCACCAGCCTGGGTTAAAAGGGCTTTTCAAGTGAAAAACCAACAGCACATTGGTTAATGGCAGGATACATCTAGGAGCATGACACAACGATGCACAGAGGAGACAAATGTGTCCACAGCCACAAAACATGAGAGAAATTCTCTTGCATTGTACTATTTTTTGGTCAAGACAAGAACAGATGGTAGGGCTGGTGGTGAGACTCTCCCCGTTTGAGCTCCACAATTTTTCTAACAATAAATATTCAGCAAAAAGAAGGGATGGTGGATGCTTGAAACTTCAGGTCTGGATTCAGGGTGCAAACAACAGGGTCCTGCTGCTTCTGGCTTCGTTTCAAGGATCCTCAGGCAGAGAATCCATGGAAGTTTATCCACAGCCTCTGTCACAGCAAAGCACCCAAACTTGGAGTCTCTCGTCCTTTTTGCCTCCAACTGGGCAACCAACAACTTATCTCTTGCTAGGAAGTGCTACTCCTCAACCATCTGGAGAATTGTTAATACAAGAAAGCAGGGGATGATACAATCTTAACATCTCTAGGGAAATCTCTGGGATAAAGCATGATGTGGCATCCTTCCCAGGGATGTACTTCCATAACTTAAATATTGGAGCTTTTAAATTCTCCCTTGAGCTGTGGCAGCTCATGTGCTTACGCTGCTGACACAGGGCAGCGTCTTTCTTTTAACACCAGTCATTCAGCCTTTTCTATAAGGAAACCTCTTAAATCAGTGGGGTAAATGCCCAGTTGTATCATGATGTGGGACCATCCCAGGTTTCCTGGGGATTTCAGATGCCTTAGGATTTGCGTTGTTCTTATTTGGGCATTACAGTTTTTCTTCCCTTCAAAAATCAATGAGCTAGGTTCTGCTCTCAGTCTGTCTGAAGGAAGCGACTCCATCATTCAAACAGTTTTCCTTTAATACACTGAAAGTTTGACCTAATTTATTCAGTAGACAAATCCCAATTAAAATGTTAATTGCATCACTAAATGGTATCTTTTTGTGGCAGGGGAGGAAAAAAAAAAGCTCTGCAGTCTCAAGGCTGACTGCACTTTAAAATCTTAGAGGAATTATGAAAATGGGAAATATATTTGCTGACAGACTCTGCTCCTCTGCCAAACCAGGTCCAAATCAGCATATGGCAGCATGCAACTCTACCTGCCCCAGGACCTCAAAACATATTTCCCTCCTCCCCTTTGCCGTGAGATGAGGCTGCAGTAATTTGTGGAAGAGTGCACTGCTCTGCAAGGCTGGCGTGGGGTGGTAAAGGAGGAGGAACACCCCTGGGGATGCTTCCACCTGTAAAACATGTATTCAAGGAGGCCACACAGCAAGTGAGCCTTTGCACTGACTTTCCTTTTCTCTCTCTCTCTTCCTCCATCCAGCTTTCCCATTTGAGGGGCAGTATTTCTCAGGGCATGAATGGTTTCTTTCCATCCCTACATTAGTGCAGAACAACTCCTACAACCTCTCCGACAGCTAACCAGCTCCGGGTATGAAAACCAAGCAAAACACACGATCCTTACCTTCAAAACTGAGGGTGGAACGCAGCCAGCCGGCTCGAAGCAGCTCAGTGGTACAGCTGAGCCGGGTGTGCGGTGCTTTTCCCAGCAGCAGGGTACGAGGGACTCACGCCAGCTCGCCAGATGCCACGGAGCTGCTCCCAGCCTGGCTGGGCACGACTGGTGGTTTCTGCCCCAAGGCAGGACATCGAGCCCGTACCTGGGAGACAGCACAGCGGTTTGCCCTTTGAGATCTCTCCCCATGAGAAGCGTACGCTCTTCCACAGCAAAAGCAAGTCTGTTGCAACCACCTCTCGGAGGAGTGAGGAGAGACTGAAGCACAATCACAGCAGCAAAACTCAAAGCAAAGTTAAACCCGAGCCGCAAACGCAGGGGTGCCCGCCAGCATTAGGGGAATGACAGAGCCGGGGTGCCAAATCCCAGTCCTCGGGGGGAAAAAAAACCCAAACTCTGGGCTGCAAAAACTCCAACCCCTAGGGTGCCAAAATCCCNGCTCCGCCCCGCTCCGCGCAGCGCCGCGCCGGGAGGCTTTTCACCCCTCCGAGTGCCGTGTCTCCCCGTGGAAAGCGTGCATTTTCCTGCGTTGAAACCCACCACGCAGCAGCTGCACGGGCACGGCAACCGCACGGCGGATAAAAATAAATAAAAAAAAAAAAACTGCGTGCAATCGGAGTGGCTTCCCTGTTGCTAAAAGCAAAGGGGCGCTTTGTTCATAAACTAAACCAGAATGCTAAAAAAATCACAGATTGTAAAAGGAACCTTTTACCACTAGTGCTGCTGAGATGTTCCCTGCGCAGCCCCTCTTTGCCCTGCCGGGAAGGCTGCGTGGGGCTCGGTGCCATGGGATGGTGGCCGTTGGGGTTTGGAGCAGGGTTGGCCAGGTGGGAAACTGGGCACTGGGTTGTTCAGGCATGTCCCTGGGGGAAACCCAGCTAACTTGGCTGCTTGGAAAGGAGAGGTCCTCCTCCCAGCTGCAGGTCTGGGCTTGAAGGGGTGACTGGCACTTCTTGGGCTCCTCAGGGAGCTAACTCATCTCAACCACCTGGCAGAAAACGAACTCAGCAAGAAAAGGTATAAAAATTGGGTCCTTTGGGTGCTTGGGTGAGTGTCATACACGAAGTGTGTCAACCTCATCTGTATCTCCTAAAACAATCCCTCAAATCACACCCAAATACATCAACTCTTCACACTTGCTTGCTGTCAGCAAAAACTCCCTTTCCTTTCTCGCTTGTTTTCCAAAGACAATCACTACATTTTTGGACTGTGGCTTCACCCATTACTAAAAATGCCTCGGAGAATTTTCTCAATAGAGTCTGTAGAAGAAACCTCCTGAGTAGGCTTGGTGGAAAATAAAGAAACACAGATTTACTGTCCTCTCCCTGGAATAGCTCAGCTCTTGGCTGGCCATTGGAACTTTCAGGTTTCAAACTTGTGTTTGACATTAACAATAAAACTGTGATGAATGAGAATATTTGAAACATTTTATATCTTATTAATTGGTTCAGAAATAGCAGGTTGCCCTTTGAAAACAATAAAATCTACTTTAAATGATGCAGAGTTCCACTCCAGGAATGAAAAGGAAGGAAGGAAGGAAGGAAGGAAGGAAGGAAGGAAGGAAGGAAGGAAGGAAGGAAGGAAGGAAGGAAGGAAGGACACACTCTCATCTCTGTATTTTTCTTTAATAAGGATAAAATATTTTTTTATAGAAAGGTGGAGAAATAAGTAATGCATGCCTCAGAGCATTTTGTGAACCTAGGTTGATTTCATTACTTTAGTCAAAGTAAACTTTGTTGTGTTTCTGAAGTCAGTTTTGAAAACTTCAGTGTAAAATATTTTAACATTGTTGTGTTTAAATGTATAATTTACATTTCATTTTTTAAAGAAGGCTTTTATAAGACTTGAAATTTGAGCAAAATATTTTATTTCTTATCAAAAAGAACAAATTTCAAACCTAAAGAAAACTTTTGTGTATTGTCTACCAGTCCTCTTTGCAAGCTGAGCTCTTGAAGCCAATTTCTGACCTCCTTCCTCACACCATTAGTGCCACTGAGCCAAATGGGAGCACCTGACCAGGGAAAATAAACAAAGGAGAATATGTTATGATAAAAACAATTTATGGATTGAGAGTTTTATTAAAAAGCTTGTAGCAAATTTTGTTGTTTCTCCAGTTCTAAAAACAAAAAACCCCAACAAATAGAATGAAATTATATATATAAAATACATATCAATTGTCTATTGCATGATATTATTTTAATAATTTTAATATATATAATATATATTTAAAAGTACAGAAACAAGAAAAAAATTGTCACTTTAAAT
>VXBO01015205.1:622373-645164 GCA_013400135.1 Rhinoptilus africanus
CAGAATCACCTCTCTCAACCTGCTGACCACTCTTCTTTTGATGCAGCCCAGGTTACAATTGCCCTTCTGGGCTGTGAGTGCACACTGACAGCTCATGTCCAGCTTTTCATCCACCAGCACCCCCAAGTCCTTCTCAGCAGGTCTGCTCTCAATCTCTTCATCCCCCAGCCTGGACTGATACCAGGGTTACGCCAACTCAGGTGCAGGACCTTGCACTTGGCCTTGTCGAACCCTCCTTTTTCTCCACCTCTATTCTCCACCTCGAATTCGTAGTTCAAAAACCCGGAAAGAGCTCGCCTCTGTCCCTAAATTAGAGTTAATTGGTGATTACCATGGGCCGGAGGTGGTGGCGTGGCAGCAGCTGCCGCTGTCCATGGTCCCGGCGGGTGGCACCGCCCCTCCCGCCGCGCAGGGCCCCTGCCTGGCTCAGCCAACACGACCTTCCTCTCCCTGTGGCTTTCGTTATCTCTGTGTAATCTAGGAAGGCTGTCAGACTCCAATAATAGAGTTTTTACAGAGTAGGGAATAATAATAAAAGCCTGCAGTTCTTCAAGCGTAATAGCACCAATCCCAGAAAAAACTGACAAAGAAGATAGATAACACCAAGAAGAAAAAAGTGTTTTGGACAAAGTGCTGCAAATGCTGTGTTAACTACTCATATTAATGTCATCTGTCATTGATCTCACCCATCAGCATGTCACAAAACATAAAAAAACATGGCAAGATTTAATACTTACTGGAATTTCTAGGATATTGTCAAGTAGTATTTTCCAGGATATTGTCTTATGGGTTGCTGGGGTTTTGTTTTTACATTATATGCTATGCTACATGGAAAGGGAGGAGTGAGGAAAAATTGAATTTAATTGACTTTTTGATCTTGACAACAAGAAGTGTAATAAGAAATGTGCATTCCAGCATCTTTTGCATATCAAAAGCAGCTTGATCTCCAAAAATACGAACAGTAGTAGAGCTGTATTCCTTCAGATATCGAGGTACAGCCAAAGGTAGAATGCAATAAACCTCCTTAAACTGACAAATAAGAGGGTATGGACTGTGAAATACTCAGCAATGCTTTGAGGCTACATTTACCTTTGGTATCCACTTGGAAAACATGGTTTAAACCCCTGGGAAGGGGGAAGGATCTTGGACAAATGTGTTATTTTGCCAAGTGGAAAGATACAAGGAAACACTTTCCTCAGAGGGTTTTAGACATCAGGTCTTCGGCAGTGGGGATACTGCAATGACATATGATAACCCCATCGCAAAAGCGTATCTGCCAAATGCACAGAGAATAGCAAATCAAAAAAGGCCTGTAAATCACATGGATTGTGTAAATAGGCACACAGGAGTGGAACTTTTGGGTTTGTATCTTCTCTTCTTTTGTCTTTTTAAAGGGAGCCTGTCGTGATGATACTGCCCCTTGTTTAGCACCTTTCTCAGGGCAACTGCATGAAAGGTAGGAGGAAGAAACAAGCATTTGTTTTCCTGTCTGTCTTGATTTAGCCAGGTGTGAAACTGCTCAAACTGTTGTCTCTACCGTTAAATAACTCTGTAATAACTCTGCTGAGTGACAGGGTTTCTGAACAGAAGCCACCAAAGTCACTCACTAAACACTGCTTTTCTAGCAGCACCAAGCATCAGAGGTAGCTGCCCCCGAGATGTGATTTCTGTCAGGTTGCATTGGCATGCTCTGCTTGATTTCTGTATAAGTGGTGTTAGTCATCAGCTCAAGCAATGAAGTTCCTTTGACACATGATACCTGCTGAGCTCTCTGATTGTGCTTTTTTAATATCTTATGTGCTGTTGTGTCTGAGACATTTCTTGTGCTCAATGAACTCTATCTGACAATTTCCATTTCAATTTTCCTTCATCAGACCCCATATATTTATATTTTCTTTTTTTCAGGTGGATTTTTTAACCCTTCTACCTTGATATATTCACTCCTAAAATGAACTCCTATTGCCTGCTGCAGGCATTCAGCTCAGCTGTTCTATGCTACTTCCACTTGCCCCTCTGACCCTAAAAGTGGTCTCACTTTTCTGCAGTGGCTGTGTAGGGGATATACACTCCTAATTTTTCCTGTCCCAATTGTATCTAATTTATATAATGGAAGTAAATAGTACAGATAATCCCACTGGCCTTCCATGTTTGGCTTCTAGTAATGTTTCTGTTGATACACTTCTAACCCTGCAAACATCTCTAAGTCTTTGTGCATGCCCTAGCTGAAGTGTAGCCTGTGTCAGTTTGTTGAAAATTCAGGGTCCTTCTGCTTTTCAAGGAAACTAGAAATCCCCAAAACATTCCTAGTGAAATCTATGGGAATTACCAGAGCCTGAGATAGAGTTTATCAGACACTTATTTTCACAGCACTCATTAATTCAAGGCAGGAAGATTGATATATAGTCATGGAATTATAGAAAAAATAAAAGAAAAACAATCCTGAAAATTTAAATTAGCTCAAGACAATAAATGTTTGTAAGCATCAGGAGGTTTTTATGGAAGTGCTCACTGGTTCTGGTCATGGGCAATTTTGGGTCATTGGATCAATCCCCCTTGGAGGGGAATAAGAGCAACTGTAATTTAAAAACTTCAAACCTCAAACTCTAAAATGCGGTAGAAGTCTCCCATCCAAGTGCTGATCCAGCCCAGTCCTTCTTGGTATTGAGGATGCAGATATGATCTCTGACAAAGAGCAGGATTTGACAGCTGCAACAGGGCTCAGGGCAAAGAAGGAGGCTACTTTGCAGAGGAACTCCGGAGGTATAGTCTGTGTGACTCATATTGAGAGGACAGTGTACCCTTGGTAGCCACTTGTTCATGAAAATGAGTTTCAAAATCCTTATTCTGTTACTCTACATGAGTTTCTCATTGGTACAAACAAGCAAAGTGCAGTTGCCAGAAGGACCTGTCGTCACTCTCCCCATAGCTCTGCTCACAACCCCTCAACTGCAGGGCAGTAGGTACTGAACTGAGTTAATTAATATATGGAGTTGTGCATCCAAATTCTGCTCTATTTTGGATTCTCCCATGAGCTAGAGAACAGTTTGAGGCCTGTAAACTGTAAAAGCCTGTTTAGAAGCAGAAATGGCATAGCACCGCCCATGACTTGTAACGGAGACTCTTCCTGAACACTCTTTAATGCTTGAATTGTTCGTTGTGGCTTCATTTCAGACACACTTAGGCATTACTCCACACAGTAGTGAGCAGCTCCAGCTGAATCTTCATCACATCTTGAGGAGACCTTGGGCATTTTACCCCATAGAGGAATAATAGATCTGATGCTGCCAGATCACAATCCTTTCACACTGACTGATAATCCAGCAGCCATAGTTACGCCTGAGATCCTATAATTCAAATAGAGGTATTTAAGACTGGTAGAAAAATCTCTCTGAGTTTATATGAAAGCAATCATGATGTTTACAGTAGGACCAGCTGTTATATATCATGAGACTTTCTGGGAACTTTGGTTAGCTTGCATTGAAGTGTGCATGTATCTGCTGTATATTCTAATGAAATTGCTTGCTCACATCTCTGAAGTGGCTTGTTTATCTCTTTGTAGCTGCTGGGCAGATGCCTTCTATTAGTGTGGGAGATTCCTCCAGAAATTTGATGGTACTTCTAAGCAAAATGTTTTTGCCTGTAAAAGGGCATGTCCTAGTTATCAGATGGTCAGGTTTTCAACATGGGCACACTCCTTTCCCTTGTTTACACCACTGGACTTTCACCTGAGGATCACTGTGTTTTGCAAACAAAAGCCCATTGTCAAGAAGAAGCCTTGGTATTTTTACCCTTATATGAATGAGGAATAAACCGAAACCCAGTGAGTAAGACTAACATCCCCCAAAGCACTCTCTAATTATGGGCAACTCCACCCCTAAGAGTCCAGATTGGGATCCCTTGGTTGGATTTGCAGTGGGGTTGTGTAATTAGGTCTTGTGTGTGCTTTGGGTTCTCAAAGACCTCCAGAAAATTTAAGCCCAAGAGGTATGAAGCTGTTCAAACTGAGTCATCAGAAATGAGTGGTCACTTCTGTAAGCCTCCGTTGCTTGCCAAAAACAGCAAAATGACTCAACATCATGGTCTGAAACAAAAACTGTGAGTTCTGTGTGTTAACTATTAGGTGTTGCTGATGTGAGAGAGGGAGAAAAATATAAATTTAGTCAGAAATTACACTGAGTAAGCACTAGAGATCTGTTGCAGAGACGATGTAAGGGAGTTGCAAAGGCATTCATTGACTTGGAAGAAAAGCCCACCAGTGGACACAGTGATACACAAAACACTGTCCTGAGAGGGCGCAGAGAATTCAGGGCTCACAAACAAAACCACTGGCAGAAAAAAACCCAGCATATCCTACAAACCATATCAGGATGAAGAATCTGTTTGAATAGCTGTGGCATTTTCACTTCTTTCCAACAATTCTGTTTCATGGGTCTATTATGTTTTTCTAGTAACAGCGCTGAAATTATTTTATAATTCATTGGGGGGGAAAAAAAAAGCCAGCCATCTGAGAAACTTATCATTGAAACCACTTGTCAGGCTGGAAAAAGTTGCCAAAGAAAATTTTCTTTTCCATTTTTATTGTTTTTCTGACAAGCTGGACAGAGGCTGTTTTCTCTTGTGCTGCAAAATCTAATTATATACGTACATAAAAAAATAGACGGCACTAACCATTTGTCTCGCATGACTCACCACTATCTTTCCAAATGTCATAAATGCTGGCAAGCAAACTACAACCACGAAACACATTAGCGTCTCACAAGGCTGCTTGGCTTGATTACAGGCTGGCAAGGATTAGGCTGAGTAATTGGGAGAAGATGGGAGGAAGATTTCACTGGGCATCTGGGATTATTTTGTGCTGGAAACATTGCAGAAGAAAAGCCACCTAAAGACAACCTAGTGCCTTCAATGCCGAGCCCCATCACAGGGTGTTAAGGTTTGTACAACCCAGAAGATATAAAGAAACTGATCATTGACCAGGTGGAAGAGTTGACACCCACGTTCGGCAGCACCTGAAGGCAACAACGTCTTGAACACAACCATTCCCTGGGAAAAGCTTTCTTCTCATGCACCGTGTAACTGCAGCAGCCACAGAAACCAAAGCCCAGACCTGCTCCTACCGAGTTTCTGCTATCATAACTTTAACTTCTTGCCCCGGATAGACCTTGGGAAGCATGCTGAATGGGACAAGCTACATTTGTATCACAAACACAAGCTGAGTGACTCTCCGGGGTTACCCTGCCTTAACCAGGCTGTCCGGTTCTAACCCAGGAGGTCAAATTTAGTCTTGCATCTAAAATAAAGACCTGTGAAACTATAACTTGGGCATCTTGTTTTAAAACAAAAAGTGGACCCCTCTCTGGATTACATCTTCATGGCCATCTCCTCTGCAGGGGTGAGGCTGATGCATGAATGCCCTGCCCTGGACCAGGTGGTGGGGAAGAGGGTTTCCAGTACACCATGGCGAGACCCCAGACATCCTAACCAGGGTGCATCTTCTCACAGGCTGCAGACAATGCTGCTTAGTAAATGCATTTTACTTCCTCTCAGACCTCACTGGAAGAGTGGGGTCCCACTGGGTAGTACAGCACAGCTGCTTCTCTGCCCTGGGACTACACGTCAGGGCAGACTAGAGCCAGAGAGAAGTTCATTGGGCTGAATAGAAGATGAGGCCAAAAGAGTAAGTCTCAGTCTCAGAACATCATACGCAAAGAATCTGCTATAGCTAAGCTTTAACAAACAAACAAACAAATAAATAAATAATCAAAGTTACTTCTGAAACGCTGGAAAACTTTGAAGAAACTCACCCCTTCGGAGCACGGTGGGCAGCATATTTCTGGAGCACAATGTTTCTTAAATGCTCTTCCTCAACATTTGTGGCACTGATTTACTGGCACAGATCCCGGTGCCAGGACCCTATCTGTTCCAACAAGAGCCATTCCCATTTCGATTTCACAATCCCATTTGAAAGTGCATCCCCTCGCTGTTTAATTTCCCATCCCCAGAGCGCAGTGCTCGGTCTCATTCACATGCACAGCATTTCCCCGTGTGGTTTGAGCCAAGGCTGGCTGCTGAGCTGTGAAATGTGTGTGATTCCACACCGCCGGCCCCTTCCAATGTGCCCGGAGCAAAGACTTTATCTCACTGCATGATGTCAGGACGGTGATGTCTGATTTTCGGAGAAGGTTCAGAATAGAAAATTACAAATCAGGAAGAAATACTCAGGTAGACAGGGAAATTGTGGAAAGTAAAAGAACTAGGCATGGTGCTTCTTTTGGCACTAGACTGTTTAAATCTCAGGCCACCCTATGCTGCACCGAGATATTGTGCTGTCTTCTACAAACAGCTGCATTATGTTTTTGTCTTTGGGCAAATATAGCTGTGGTTTATTTTTAGCTTTGATTGAATATCTCCTTTCAAATCTTATCACTGTCCACCCAGATCAAGTGGAATGGACATAAATACAAACTTAATGTAGACTACCTTATGCTGAAGAGCACAGAAACAGCAAATTAATAATCTTTTTTTCCCAGGCATTTCATCTCGAATCCAGGAGAGACTTGTTTACTGATGTGATTCATAGCTGAAGAATAAAATGTTGTCTGGCAAGGTTGATATTTCACATTTTAATATGGATTTTTACCTGAGGATCTCATAATATTTACAAGCCTCAAAGCCTGATCTATACAGAAAAATAATCTTTTTTTTTTTTCAATAAGAACATGATTTTTTCCCCACAGTACCTCTCAATATAATCACAACTACAGTTACAAAATACTTTAGAGCTGTATAACTTAATTCCCTTGCCAATATAGAAAAAACTTTTACTAACTTCCGTAACCTCGTGATGGTAAATCCATAGAGCATTCACATATAAAAAACATAGCACCACTTGTCTTTTTGAACTTAACTAATACTGTAATATGCCTTGCAGTTCCACAGGTGGAAAGTTGAACAAAGCAGTCAAAGCCTTGTTGTTCCACCGGAAAGCGTAGGATAATTGCCCACGGTTGTGCTGAGAGTACACGCCTGATATGAATATCTGTGGAAGTGTTTGTGGAAATGAGGATGTGTTTAAACTAGCAGGCTGAGAAACACCATGCTTCACTGCGAAGGGAAATCAAACTCTGGCAGTGGTATTTTGCTCCAAAGGTAAGAAAGCCCTGGCGAGATTAAAGGAGCATGTGTTGGAAATTAGGTGTTATACTCCAAGGAGGCTTTTTTTTTATACAGTGTGTGAATCTTACTTGGTCATAAAATCTGGATGACAAGAGAAGGGCTAGCATTTAAATGCAAGGTCAGTGAAGGAAGATAAAAAATGCAACTGTTTGGGAGCCAGTAGGAATCACTGCATGTGTTGGTAGGTTGTTAAGGGCATGCATGCGGTGGGGCAGCAGCTCCTGGCACCTCTGCTGGGGATGCCCAGCCATGCCCTCTGCCGCTAAGCAATTGTCTCTGCTGGGTCTCAGAAGGAACAGGAGAGAGGGGAACTTCATTTGATAGGTTATGATATAAAATCATAGAATCATAGAATAGTTTACTTTGGAAAAGACCCTTAAGATCATTGAGTCCGACCATTAACCTAACACCACAAAATCCACCACTAAACCACGTCCCTAAGCACCACATCTACATGTCTTTTAAATACCTCCAGAGATGGTGACTCAATCACTTCCCTGGGCAGCCTGTTCCAATGTTTGACAACATTTTCAGTGAAGAAATTTTTCCTAATATCCAATCTAAACCTCCCCTGGTGCAACTGGAGGCTGTTTTCTCTCATCCTATCACTTGTTACTTGGGAGAAGAGACTGACTCCCACCTTGCTACAACCTCCTTTCAGGTAGTTTTAGACTAAGAGGCTGACAAGATGAACTACTATGAGCTGGAAAACACAGGCTCTTTAGGAACAGGACAAAATTCCATCTTGTCAAAACCCTGTCCTTTCCAGGAACAAATATAAAGAAAGTGAGGAAGGGAATGAAAAGCTTATAGCATCAATAGTGGGGACAACAGAAATTGTGGTGGGGTATTGCCCTGCCAGGGGACTGACAGATCTCTATGTCAGCTCTTTGCTTTCTTATATTTGCTTTCCTTTTTCTTTCCCCCTTATCTTCCAGCTCAGTAATTCTCTCCTAGGGGTTCGCATAGAGCAGTGCACTAGGTGCTGTCTCTGTGTAGATCTATATCACACATTACTTTATCTAGCCAGTAACTAACCCAATAACAAAGCCTCCAAACATATTTCTGTTGACACTGTGTTAGACTGAGTCCTAATGAATCCCAAAGACCTCCTTTCACAATAATAATCTGTCTGATTTCCGCTGCCTGATCTGAATACTAAAACATAGATTTACCTACTTTTTGGTTCTTTCTTTTTTCATGGCTGGCTTCAGCTTTGGCAATCTGATCTTATTAGAGTTTGGAAATCCTTAATTCTGATGAACAGCTTTGTTGTCTCAATGAGAGAACATCCACTTTTCTCCCATTTCCATTTTATGCGCTTTTGGTGTTTGAGCTTCTATCACTGATGTATTGTAGACAAAGTATATAATATATGAGAGATATATATATATATAAATATGCAGTGTGTGTCTGCTGAGAAAACTCTGCACTTAATAACATAGGTGGGCTGTGTTATGTTTTTCAGTCAAAGGCTTGCTTTTGGGGGGATATTTGGATATATTTGGATTATAGAGCCAAAGTTACGATTTCTATAATAAAAGGAGAAATATTCCTCTTCTGCTCTCTTCCATGAACATTATTCCCATCCTTTGGAGAGCAGAGTGCTGGGGTAAGAGTCTGTATGATTTAGTGTCTGTACTGACTCTGTGGTTGAGCTACACTCAAATCCCATTTTCTGCACACAACAGAAAGCTTCCCACCTTCTTGTCTGCAAGGGCACATTGCTGGCTCATGTTCAACTTGATGGCCACCAAGACCTCCCGATCCTTTTCTGCTGAGCTGCTTTCCAGCACAATGGAGAA
The DNA here is from genome assembly GCA_013400135.1 of Rhinoptilus africanus. Lineage (NCBI taxonomy): Eukaryota > Metazoa > Chordata > Aves > Charadriiformes > Glareolidae > Rhinoptilus > Rhinoptilus africanus. The sequence goes on from VXBO01015205.1 coordinate 631,355, forward strand.
TTTGCTTAATCTTCTCTCAAAATCAAGAGAAAAACAATCACTTTATGGAGAAATAAAGGTTGACAACACCAAAAATGTATGTTATCCTCTAATTTCCTGTCCACATGGTCTGCTCAGGTGGGACAAATTTGTACATAGGCAGGGATGTGTGGTAGTACAGAGACATGGACTCAAATCAGAGGAGATCTGCAATACCTCTGTCACTGGTGGGATGTGGGTTCATGCAGAGTGGAAGTTTATTTCTTCTTATTTTTCCAGATATTCTTCCAAATGATCTTTTGAGATCAGTGGCTAACTCAGGAGCCAAAGTATGTGTCAAAATGTCTGAGGAGCAAGAGAAGCTTTCCTGGTCCCTCTGTTCAGCCAGGAGGGCTGGCTGGCTGGGAAAGTGCAAGAGGACAACCCCATCCAAGGGCTGAGGAAACCTTCACATCCCACCATCCATCAGGAGAGCAGTGTGCCCAGCACTCCTGGCAGAGCATCACCAGGAGCCTTTGGGCACTCTGACATGAACGAGCTGGAATTGGCTGCATTTTGCAGAAACTTATGGCCAATAATTAGTGCTCATCCATTAAAACCACAGCTGAAGCAGAGTCCTTTGGCTCTGAAGACTGAACCACACATTATAATAGGAATAAAATGAAGAAAATAAACTCAGCTGAAGCCATCTTTGATGACAGTGAAGACTTCACAAGCCATATAACCAGTGGTAGGATGCAGGCAGCTTCAGCTCTGATGCTCTAAGTGATCAACAGGTCATCAAAGCATCACAAGGAGGTTCTGAACACTTCTCAAGTCAGAGGTTGAATTGTAATAATTTTAAATTCACTGCTACATTAATGCTGAGTGACAAGTATCGCCCTGCGTCTTGGGGATAAGTCTGCAGATTAAGACCAGGCAACAGGTGACTTGTGTTTCTGATGTGCTAAAATCAGACGCGACACAAGGCAGAACTCCGTCTTTTTAGCTCTAAGTGACTATGGGGCAGGGTCTCTGCCCATCCTCTCTGGAGCTCCTTCCCAAAGGTGGTAGCCCCTGTGGTCTGGTTTCTGCTGGGTGGTTTCCAAATGTCTGAGATTCCTCTGGAAAACCCAGCAGAGTCAAGTCCTCAAATACAGAATCCTGCATTTCTCAAATCTTCATCCCAGGGAACAGGTCCCTTTGATGGGTCATCAGATCTTAGGCTGTCAGACATTTTTTCTAGATTATTGCAGACTATTAAGAAGAACATGAGGATGTTTTTTCTGATAATTGGATTATTTTTCTTTTTTTTTACAGCTCATGTTGCACAGAGCATTAATGGAGTGTACGGTATGCTGTTCCTTTTTTAATGAAAACACAAGATGTCCTCAAAGGCTGCTCTAATTAGAACAATTCAAGCACTTTCCAGTGAGGTGACTACTCCATTAAAAAGAAGAAAAATATTACAGAAATATAGATACCACCACCTCCCCCCAGAAAAGTAGAATATAGAAAAAAGTGTTGGGGAACAGAAAACAAAACAGAGTTTCTAGCAAAATAAAAAAAAACTGCAATAGGCCAGGGACCCCCCTGCAACTGCCCAGCTGAGACCTGGCTGTCCTGCCCGCTGCCCTTTTGGCTGATTGACAGGTCTTGGTTTTACATTGTGTTGCGTTGAAGCCTTTAGTTTTGGCAAAAGAGAGTCCTGGTTTTCTGTCTAGTGCTTGTTATAATGGCCTCAAGGCACCTTTAAATGTTCTTTTACTTTACCAGAGTTCAGAAATACTTAGCTCAAGCCAATTAAGTTTTTAATTAAACAAGCATTAGGAGGAGAATCTTGCATATGAAGTTCCTCCCCCCCCTTTTGTTTTTTTTAAGAGACACAGCAATCAGTAGAGTTTGGCAACCCCAGCATTACAATAAGTAAAAGCCTAAGAACATTTTTAACCTTTGCTTGTGGAATGCATGACTCACGAAATTGAAGATCTCTGAGCAGAATGCTGCAACGCTATTTCTTTTTTCCCAAAGTGTTGATTTATGTATTGACCATATCCCCCAGGTTTCTCTGATAGAAAGGCTGTCATTTAAAAAATAAGCAGCATTTCATTCGTGGGAGCCGCACCTCTGTGGATTGCAAAGCCAATATATGAAATTCTGCAGCCAGGCTGTTAAAGCAAGAACGTGTTCAGTAATTGATCTGCGTCAACATCCCTTGCCACTTGAATGATAATACAGGTTTTAAACAGATTGGTCTTAAAAAACAGAATGAGTCTGGCAAAAAATAAATGAAAAGATAAAAAAAAAATAAAAAAGAAGGATATGATAAAAGAAAACGTTATAGAGTCTCTTCTGTGCAATGTCTTGAGAGGGTATTTAGGCATTTGGTGTCCTGAAGAGGTGGCTGATGATGCTGGTTTATAAAAAGACTTCAGTCTACTTATTGCTTTAAGCTTACCCAAAAACCACAAAATCACATACCAATGGGACAGCAGGTTACAGAAAACTTTTCTGTTAGAAGGATGAATTTGAAACACAGTCTTTCATGCTTTATAGTGGGGAAAGGGAAACATTTCTGCATCTCCATAAACTTGATTGTATGTAGGCTGCTGATGCATTTAGTTAGAAAATGAAAAATGCCACTAAAATGTAAAAATCTTTTGAGTTTGGTTGAAAAATAAGTCATGTACAGTGAGAAACAACCAACTCTAAAGTGAAGACAGGAATATTTTATAAGGATAAATTAATCTCAGGTAAGAGTGCTTTTCTGTAAGCCCAAATCTATATGAAAACAATACAGGGGAAGTCCAGTGCTCATATCTTTTCAAGGAAAAAAAAAAATCCATCTTTGAAGATTTTCTAAACTCCTTGGGTGGAGGTACGTAGCAACCCCTCTTCACTGGCTTGTGGTGTAACATAAAATAATGAAAATATGTTACTGCAGCAATGTGAAAATTCATTGCAGAGGCAGAAGTGGGTCATCAGAGGTAGAGAATTAGCAGCACAGGCAAAGCTCACCCAAAACGTGCTGCCAAGGTACCTAGGAGTGCCTGTGAAGTTCCATCAGTGCAAACTAGAAAACATGTTGATGGGCTTTGAGTATAAGATTAAACAAGCAGCAATTCTGCGTGTATAATCTATAGGTTACTGGAGACAATGTCCCACTTAGCTGTTCCTTCTGAAGCAGCATCCTTCTCCTGTGTTCACTCTCATCCCTATCAAGGATAAATGTGGTGTAAAAAATCCATGGCTCGACCTAATCTATATTTTTCATTTCAAAATTTGACACATGAAAAATAGCCTGTTTTGTCTTACTGCTTGGATTTTAAAATTACCCTTCCAGTTCTGTGTTTCAGAAAAAAAGCCTGTTTGCTTTTTAAAGACTTAGTTACTGTTATTGATATATATTGTTATTCATCATTCTTTATCCCTTTAAGTGGGGCCTGTTGGTACCTTTTTCAAGTTGTCAAAAACACCAGGAAATGGGAAACCCAATGAATTTTTGTTTCTAAACTGAGAAACAAATCACAGAATCACATAATGAGAGGAGGTGGAAGAGATGTTCAGAGATCATCTAGTCCAACCACCCTGCCAAAGCAAGTTCATCTAGAGCAGGCTGGACAGGCATGTGCCCAGGCAGGTTTTTAATATCTCCAGAGAAGGAGAAAATTTGGATAATACTCTAAATGTGAATTATAAATGGAATTAGACCATCCCTGATGAGGAATCAGGATTCTCTTTCTTTGTCAGACAGACAATATCCTAAAGAGTCTTCCCACAAAAAATACAGGGACACACGGACTTCCAGTACTGGCTAGATGCAACTAAAGCCATGACTTGGACTTGTGTACTAAATCCCTCTATGGCCCAGCTTTGACCTCTAAGTCACTGGGACACTTTGGGAAGCAATCCACATTTAGAAAACACATTTTCACATTGAAAAAAAAAAAAGTTTTCTTTTCCTTTTTTTTTGCCTGCAGGAATCCTTTAGCAAATGCATCAGACAGTGCCTGCCAAGCGTGGTCAGCTGGGATGTCAGCTGGGGATGAACAAACATGTGGGAGGAATCTGCTGGAGTCTGCAGGGCTCCTGTGGGCACTCGGATATCTGTGCACAAAACCAACACATATCTCCACAGCAGGACTGACCTACAGCTTTCTCAGCCTCCACAGAGGATTCCCTGCTCCTCCATGGCATGTATAGTCTGCCCATGGCATACACTACAGCGCTTACGTAGCACATCCTGTTGTCAGCCTCACAAGCAATGGCCAAGGCACTTACTGCAGCTTCGAAATTCCTGGGTGAAAACGAGCCATGAGTCTGAGCAGGGACACATGAAGGATTTAAATCTACTTACAGTGCTCTTGCCTGTCCTAAAGATGTTCCTCAGATACCTGATATAAGCCAAATGCCCCAGTGAAATCTATGGCTGTACTGGTTTTCAAATTGTGTCCCACGAGACTCCAAGAGGTGATCTACTGCTGCTTTGCCAAATTGTATCACCGCTGCAGTATGATCATTTGAATTCAAAATCCCACAGCAGTGACACACACCTGTATTGGTAGTCATCTGTAGTCCACGCTTCGGAACAAGTTTTTCTGCAGTAAAAAAAAAGAATTTGAAGGTCAGAAAAAGACTGTGGATAATATTATCTGAGCTGTTCTGCAGTTCCTAGCTCAGTGCTAGGCCAAACCAATTCTCTTGTTATGCATTGCCACATGGCACCCTCATGAAACAAACCAAAACCCCAGGAGTTTAATATTTTATTCACAACATGAAAAGCTGAGGCTTCATCTTGCCGTTGGCACAATAAATAGACTAACTGAGGCAAGTGCCTACTCTCCTTTATAATTGCAAAATGCCTGCTGACCTGGAATAGGCTTCAGCAGCATATGCGTGCTGTATTTCTGGCCACAGAATGGGAGAGAAAATGCAGATTTCATGAGTTGCCAGTGGAGATTTATATTCAGCTGGTTAATATCTCTGAGCTTTCTTTATAAGAGAAGTGATTTTAGTTATCACTGCTTGTTGCGCTGTGTGGCCAAGCCTGGCAATGGAATTAGTGCTAACCTGGAGGTGACGGGTGTGCAGGGACCACCGCGATGCTTCTGACATTAATGGATATCACCACTTTCCATTTGTGATCTGGCAGTTAAATACGCTTCCTTCCCATGCTGGGTCAGATCTGCAAACATCCGTTTTCACATCTCTGTAATCTTTGCTGCCAGAAAAACTAAATTATGATGGCACTAGACACAGGCCAGAAGGGATGAATGTTTATCACTGTTGCATATCACTTAATAAATGCCTATAGACTATCACAAGATGAACAAAGGTTGGTCCACAGTAAGTGGTACAGTTATGGAGAAAGGTGTGCAGCCAGAAAATATCCAGGTATGGCACTAAAAGCTTGAATTGAACTCCCAAAGGTGATAATTATTGGAGCTTGCCTGGGTGCTTAGCAAGACTTGTATTATTGATAAAAGACTAGTATTACTGAACTGTTTGTGACAGATAAATGGCAGATGGTAACTGGGAGCAGGAAGTACAGTGTGATGCACAAGAGACTGATGAAGAGGAGCTGTAACTTGGACACTTTGTATGCCGGGCATCTGGAGTGTGGGATGCACATGCTATTTTTCCTCTAAATACAGTATTTACCTATAATTGGGGTGAGAGACACACATATATATACATACATACACACAAATGTATATACACAGCGCTGAATAAAAAATGGCTGAGACCAAATCCTGGGCAGAAGTCTGAGCAGCCAGAACTGGCTCTCATCCACACTAATTAAGGCTAATCCTCAATAGCAGGTTTGTCTTGGAGAGCCATGGAGTAAGCTACCAATTCAGTTACGTGGACCATGGTGGTCCAGTGCTTCAGCTGATTTCCCCGGCCCCCTCATTTAGGAGCACAGGATGCTTTAGGATTCCTTTTAAACCCGTTCTCTGTGGTTTGATTAAATATGGAAACAACATAAAAAAAAAACCCAAACCCGTTTTCAATGCCATCCCCCAGATATGACTATTAATTATTCATACTGGTCAAGGTTTTGAGTGATCAAGGGACAGAGAAGTGGGCTCCTGCCATCTGCAAGGGGAAAAAAACAGACAGTGCTTGAATAGGAAAAAATTTATTACAGGATGTGCAGTAACTGTGGAAAACATGAATCCAGGAGCAGCTTTATGATGGGATGACTCAGACATTGGTCATCCCCAGAAGAGTGGTCAAAACAGTCGGGAATACAGTGACGGGAAGGCACCTGCATTGCAGAGCTGAGGTGACTCACAGAGAGAGCTTCATCTCCAGCTTCTGACATTTCTGTCTAGTCGAGCAAGCCCCATCCCCAGGAGCATCCCCAATCCATGCAGTTCTTCCTTCCCCAGCAGCTGCAGGCCTGGCAGTCTGGGGCTCACACTCAGGAACCTTCCCCCTCCTTCCCAGAGTTGAAATCTGGGGGGAAGAGAGGGTGCCCTTCAGTTCATTCAGAATGAAAAACAGCTTTGGCCACAAAGCCATTTAAAAATTGTGATTGGTTTCACTGAACACCACTTGCTAGCATAGCTAGGATGTAGGGACACCTGACTCTACCCTGGGAAAGGTGGGTGATTGGATTAGGTCAAAAACAAATGGAAAAAGACCATTATAATTTTCCAGAAGATGGACTATTGTCTTCTCTCAAGTTCTTTTGCTTTCCTGCCCTATTCCTTAAAAGCTAGAAATGTGTCAATGAACAGAGAAGGTTTGATTCCAGTTCAAAGCCTACTCCTAAACTTCTTTTAACCTGCAGCAATTTGGCCCCCAAACCACAAAAACACCCCACCCTCAGACTCACCTGACATCCCGTGCCCCAATCCCAACCAGGATGGGCTGATCTCCACAACCCACAGGCACTCCCAGCTGCCCAGGAATCTCCAAATTGTTCTTCATCCCAAAGATCTACACCACCACCCTCTTCTAAGCCCTCCAGCCCTTTCTTAGTCAACAGAGGAGCTCCATATGGTCTTCCTGTAGTCTCTTGCTCCTTCATGTCTCACCTCCAGAGAGGACTGGAGTTGGATAACTTCCAAGGATTGTGTAAATGCTGCTTTGATGTTTTTCCTGAAAACACGATGTTGGGTTGAGAAAGAATTGTATGTAAAGCCAAAGCATCAGACCTGGCATTTTTCAGGCTGTCTGCGCAGCTCCAGTTGGAATAAAAACCATTTACTTTGTATTAGACTAACAGGAAACTGATGCAAGAAACATGACTGCTGAATATCTATCATTCCTTGTATGTGCACTGGCTGGGCTTCAAGGCAGCACTGTACAGGCATAAATATGCTGATGCAACTGAGTTTCATCACCTACATCTGACTCAGGCACATGTACCACCATACCAAGTCCTTCATCATCCTCCCTCACATCAAAAGGTCCTTGAAACATCAGTGTCCCTGGGGCAGGCAGCATGCTCGCTGCTCCAGCGACACCACGAGGACCTTCATCTCCTGTGATGAGCCCCTCAGCCTCCTACAAGCTCAAAGTCTCATCCTTGTATAAGATGTTCAAGCCCCTATGCAGCCCTCAGCCATCGAAATCTCCCCCAGCCCCCACGTGCTTCATGGACTCAGATCACGTCTTATTCCCCAGGCACACCAGCTGCCGCTCAACTATTTTTCCTTTGTTTCACCAATTCTTCATTTCTTTGCTGCACTTGAAGCAGTTTCTTCCACTCCTCAAAGCCAGACTTCTCCAACAGCCTCAGGGGGTTGTTTGTAGGTTTGAGGGCTCTGTTTTGAGCCAGTGCCCCTCTTTTTAAGGGCTCTGCTATTAACCCATCTTTTATGACCCATCATACCTGGTACCCAGCACCCGTCTGTGCAGCATGATCACGTGAACAAGACTAACTAACTCATCAGCGGCGGCTTGCAAAGCTAGTGTAAAGCACCATCAGCATAAAACCTGCAGGATGGTTTTCCTGTGTAACCTGCTCTAAGGTGGCCCTGCTCTGGCAGGGCAGTTGGACTAGATGATCTATTAAGGTCCCTTCCAACCCTATGATTCTGTGATTCTGTGATTTGTAGCAGTACTATTGTGTTTACTGCTTTTATCGCAGGGAGCTGCAACTGCTGCAGGCAGCAGGGCAGGGAAAACCAAGAATTTTCAGCCATGGGACCGCAAAAAGCCACAGCGGGGGAGGTCCTCTCACTAATTTTTTTCAAGTGCTATGAAGTCAGAGCCTCTTGAAATAAGTGGAAATCTTTCCAGGGAATTCAATAGAATTTAGATGTGGCTTTCAGCGTATGTGTGAGCCCACCTGTCCCCTCAAGAAGGCAGAAGGGTGATCATGCCGTAATGAGAAATGCGATCTCATTTTGGGAGACTCTCTGTCACGTGTGGTGAAATGCAGCTGATCTGGCCCTCCAGGTAAATTAGTTTTTCGCTAGGAGGTGTCAGAGATGAATTGAAGAGTGTGTAGGTAATTATACACAGTAGGAAATCTGTTCTCCTACATGACACGCAAGACAGTTTGATTGAAATAAAATACTCAAGTGCTTGTTTTCACTTTTTGTATTTATTTATGTCTTTTATATACACATTCCTTGGGTAAATACAGTGAAATCTCATACCATGAACCGAGACTGAAAGTGCGAGCAGTTGGCATAACCCGGCTGGAAGACTCTCATGTGTTGACTAGAGCAGGAGCTTTCTGATGTGACCGCTTGCCTTGTTGACCTATTTAATTAACTGGCTCGTTATCAGCAACACAGCCAGGAGCCATGTATCATCTGTAGGAATATTTTCCCCAGATATATGGCCTATAGAGAAACAAAATCTATTTCTTTTTCCTATTGCTTTGGCATCTTATTTTACTGTTGAGTAACACATACAACTGTAAGTCTCCAGCTGGGCATGGAAGGATGAGAACTAAATTTGTAAATATTAAAGCACATTTCAATTTGACAATGCTAAAAAAAAAAAAGAAGGAAATTTATAGGTTTAATTCAACGTAAGATTGGCTCCTCCTTAGGAGTATAGGCCTCAGTGGATGGCACCACCGTTCACTGGCCATATGATCCCAGAGTACCTGAGCACTAGGCATGACATGCAAGGTAAAGGGAAGGCTCAGACCCAATTTTCTCAAGGTCCAATGACTGAGCAGGTAAAGAGGGAAGCAAAACATTGGGGTCAGCCCAGCCTTTGGTTGAAACATTTTGTTTTGATCTCACCAAAGGAGAACCAAAAAATATGGACAAAATCAAAACATTAGTATTACAGAACATGTCGTTTCCCATTAAAAAAAGAAAAGCAACAGTGGAAAATTCTAATAGCTTTACCAGCATGGCTTGTATCTGATAGAGGCAAATCCAGCAAGCAACGTCCAAGCTGACCACAAAGCACGCAGAGGTGCCAATGCCAAGCCCAACAGCAGGCATGAGTGTTTTCTTCCAAAAGAGAGAGAACCGAGGTAAAGCATTTGGTGCCTGTTTGAGCTGAGCACAGGCCAAGCAGTTTCAGGTAGAGGACTTGCCATCATAGTCATTTATAACTGTAGACTCATTTTTATCTTGCGACAACCTTGGAGAGATCTGTGCACCATAAATGGAATCATTATGTCTCAGTAATACATTCTCTTTCATTTTCTACGGGATGATTCATGTAGTTTTTAATCAAACCGAAGAACCTCTCTTCATTTAAGCAAGCTCAAATAAAGGAAGTGAAGACTACTTAAGTAAGTGTTTATGAATTTCTATAAAAGTAGTGTCCCACATTCAAGGCCAGCAGCCCAGTTGTCATAAACACTAACAGAACCTGAGCTGCCACAAAGAAACAACACTGAAACAGGCATGAGGCCAATTTAGGCTGCTTGGAAAGGAAAATATTTGATTTTAGGAAAAATGGGAGGACTGGCAGACAGTTGCTTTTTTTCTCCACTGCCAAGCCATCAGTTACTTCACAATAAGCCTTTCTCGCTTCTCCTCTCTCTTTCTCTCCATCTCTTTTGAACTCCATCGTTGGCCCAAGAAAGTTTCATTAAAACTATACTACTCCCAAGGCTTTGTTTAATCACCATCCCTTGACAAAAATCATAGTTTGGTGAAATACATTAATTCACAAGTTCTTTCCCTTTGCTTATAACTTCTGCTCAGGTTGGTGGCTGAGCCATGGGCTCTCTTACCAGAGGAGAGCTGTCTGCAGCCCATAGTGATTTTGCATCTTTAACTCTTGCTACTTCAGCCCCCTCTGAAGAAGGGCGTTTCCCACCCTCTCCATGGCCGCTACATTATAAAACATGGCATGAAGAACCTGTTCCAACAAAACTCTTAAACACACACTAGCTTTAAGCACATGGTTAGTTATCCTGTGATTAAGAGATCAGAGATGCTGCACTGGTGGAGTCTTCTTCAGGGAAGCACTTCTCCATGGTGATCCATGGGAACTCTGCTTTTCAGCCCATTGAAGCCATGTCACTATAAATGTGCTTAAAGTTGTTTCACTCTAACTGTTAATTGCCAAACATGGCAGTGGGACTATTTACAAGGCTTAATGTTAAGCACATGCTGAATGATTTATTGCATAATTGTGGGTTGGGTGGTGGCCACGGGAAGAATTTTCATCAAAACAGGAGGAAAAGTNAGCAATATAGTGGGATGAGGCAGAGTGTGGGATCCTGACGTCACACCCACACATACAGTTCCTAAATGACTGAACCTGCACAGCCAAGACTGCTCGGACCACACGTTGCACCTGCAAAATGAGAATTTCCCCTTCCATCCAGGAGATGGCTCTAAGGCATTCACACAAAAAGCATCACTTCAGCCTTAACAGAAACCTATTTTCCCTGAAATTGTGTGCTGGGGAGAGAAATCTGAAAAATTTGCATTAATTTTCCTGTGCATCTTTTGATGGGACCAACTGAGCATCCTAAGAGGGAACATGTTTCTGACTGCTCTGTGAATGCTATCATGTGGATTTCAAATGCATTGTCCTTCTCGTGGCTCCAGTGCGTTTCCCATCAGATAACTGGTGGATCAGAGCAGCCTCCTTCCAGGGATGTTACTCTGTTTCAGACACAGAGCACCACCAAATGCTTTGGAGAAATAAGTCTAGGATTAACTATAGCAATAACGAGGCAACGTAGTCCTGAAAAACACCTCCTAATCTCCACCAGNGAAGGAAATTTATAGGTTTAATTCAACGTAAGATTGGCTCCTCCTTAGGAGTATAGGCCTCAGTGGATGGCACCACCGTTCACTGGCCATATGATCCCAGAGTACCTGAGCACTAGGCATGACATGCAAGGTAAAGGGAAGGCTCAGGCCACCCAATTTTCTCAAGGTCCATCGACTGAGCAGGTAAAGAGGGAAGCAAAACACTGGGGTCAGCCCAGCCTTTGGTTGAATNCTTCATGGCTAATGTGAAACCTGATGTTCTCCACACAAATGTTGCATCCCTTTTTGAATCCTGTTGAGCTCACGGCTGGTGTTATCTGGTGCCATGACCCCAGGCTGTGCAGAAAAAGGAATGAAAATGGATGGTGTTGAGGCAATGTCAGTATTAGCTAGAGCTTCTCACCTCTTTTTGACCCCAGCGCTCTTCGATTTTACGCCTGTGCCACTCACATGAAGAGCCTCCATCCGCCAGGTAATAAGAGCATCACTNGAGAACCAAAAAATATGGACAAAATCAAAACATTAGTATTACAGAACATGTCGTTTCCCATTAAAAAAAGAAAAGCAACAGTGGAAAATTCTAATAGCTTTACCAGCATGGCTTGTATCTGATAGAGGCAAATCCAGCAAGCAACGTCCAAGCTGACCAAAAAGCACGCAGAGGTGCCAATGCCAAGCCCAACAGCAGGCATGAGTGTTTTCTTCCAAAAGAGAGAGAACTGAGGTAAAGCATTTGGTACCTGTTTGAGCTGAGCACAGGCCAAGCAGTTTCAGGTAGAGGACTTGCCATCATAGTCATTTATAACTGTAGACTCATTTTTATCTTGCGACAACCTTGGAGAGATCTGTGCACCATAAATGGAATCATTATGTCTCAGTAATACATTCTCTTTCATTTTCTACGGGATGATTCATGTAGTTTTTAATCAAACCGAAGAACCTCTCTTCATTTAAGCAAGCTCAAATAAAGGAAGTGAAGACTACTTAAGTAAGTGTTTATGAATTTCTATAAAAGTAGTGTCCCACATTCAAGGCCAGCAGCCCAGTTGTCATAAACACTAACAGAACCTGAGCTGCCACAAAGAAACAACACTGAAACAGGCATGAGGCCAATTTAGGCTGCTTGGAAAGGAAAATATTTGATTTTAGGAAAAATGGGAGGACTGGCAGACAGTTGCTTTTTTTCTCCACTGCCAAGCCATCAGTTACTTCACAATAAGCCTTTCTCGCTTCTCCTCTCTCTTTCTCTCCATCTCTTTTGAACTCCATCGTTGGCCCAAGAAAGTTTCATTAAAACTATACTACTCCCAAGGCTTTGTTTAATCACCATCCCTTGACAAAAATCATAGTTTGGTGAAATACATTAATTCACAAGTTCTTTCCCTTTGCTTATAACTTCTGCTCAGGTTGGTGGCTGAGCCATGGGCTCTCTTACCAGAGGAGAGCTGTCTGCAGCCCATAGTGATTTTGCATCTTTAACTCTTGCTACTTCAGCCCCCTCTGAAGAAGGGTGTTTCCCACCCTCTCCATGGCCGCTACATTATAAAACATGGCATGAAGAACCTGTTCCAACAAAACTCTTAAACAAACACTAGCTTTAAGCACATGGTTAGTTATCCTGTGATTAAGAGATCAGAGATGCTGCACTGGTGGAGTCTTCTTCAGGGAAGCACTTCTCCATGGTGATCCATGGGAACTCTGCTTTTCAGCCCATTGAAGCCATGTCACTATAAATGTGCTTAAAGTTGTTTCACTCTAACTGTTAATTGCCAAACATGGCAGTGGGACTATTTACAAGGCTTAATGTTAAGCACATGCTGAATGATTTATTGCATAATTGTGGGTTGGGTGGTGGCCACGGGAAGAATTTTCATCAAAACAGGAGGAAAAGTTAATTTCTCAGTGATGGGGCTGAGGATCAGCCTTTGAATGTTCTTGCAGCCTTCCAGGAAACAGCGGCTTTCAGCGAGCAATGCTGTTTGCAAAGCAGACAGTGTTAGAGCACTGTTACTGCAGGGGCTTTTCTTTTACAAATTACACATTATACCAATGAGATCCCATATACCAATGTTTTGACTCTGCTGGGCTAAATTTAGCTTCTGTTTGTACAAACACCTCTGAAATTTTATACCTGTTCTGTCACAAACTACTAGTTCTTCTTAACCGCGCTCTTCCAAGGAAGCTGTCGCAGTGGAATTTCTGCCTGTTCCCATGCAAGCTGCAGACAGCATTAAACACCTTTGAGGGTTCGGTCACTCCATGGTGAAGTAGATGTTCTGTAGGGGAGGACCAGCATGGCCACAGACATTTTAGGCTGTCTTTCATCACTGTGTAATTCTTTAAGCTATTCAACAAGGAGATTTTACACCTCTAATGTCCAATGAGATAATTTTGTGGTGAGATCTAAAAAGCCTCAAAGTAGAGAAATGGTCATTATTGGATTAACCTCTCATCATTTGGAAAGAATTCTCCCATAAAGGATGCACCAAGTAAGTTCAGCATTTGGTCTGTTCTTACATGCTGAGAAACATAACAAAAAACAAAATTAAAGATGGAAAAAGCTACTTGAAAATTCATGGTGATGATGAGGGATGAATCCAGAGCATCCTTTTCCCTGAACAGATATCCCACTCCCCATTCCCCCCCCTGCCCCCCCCTCCCCTTTTGGAACATATCCTAAGGAAGACATT
>VXBO01015205.1:645600-674596 GCA_013400135.1 Rhinoptilus africanus
GCTGCCTCTGGCTGCTCCCTTCTGTCCTCTGGATATATTTGCATGTATCCTTAATGTCCCCCATTACAACACAGTCGTGGCTCCCTGGGGCGGTGTGAGAGGTGGCTGAAGCCACACTTTGCAGTGTGCTGATGGCTGCCCACCCTTTTGTGTGTTTGAACTGGCTTGGGACCATTTGCGTTTCCATAGCAGGGAGTTTGAGGGGAAAAAATATCATTAACAGAAATCACTGTCAACATCAGACAGACCAATACTAGGAGGGGGCAATGAGGGCTGGGAAAATAAAGGTATGAAAGAAAACAAATGTAATTCTGGGAAGAGAAACGGCAGGAGATGGGAATGCAACAGGCTGGATCCTGGGTGTGGGGGCTGAAATGTGCAAGCACAGGTTTTGAAAGCCCCATCTCTGAGCCTGTTCTCCAAAGCTGGAAAGCAGCTAAATAAGCGTATTGCCAGAATATCCAGGAAGGACATTTTTTCTTCAGTATCAGCAGCTGTCTTCCTTCTCCCTGGCACACAGTTAAGGTCCATGTTAGCAAATCCAGCATCCCGCTGCCTTACTGAATATCTTCATTAGTGCGTCTGATGGGGTATATCATAACCATATATATTTTGATTTAACCATTTGTTTCCCTCATTGTTGCCAGTTTTGATTAGCATTTAGCAACATAATTTTTCCTAGTGAAGATGACTTGAAATTACCTTGTACTTGTGCCCTAAGCATTCGTCTGGACACGAGCCCTGTCAGCGTAACTAACTGTTGCGGCAGAGCAATGTTGAAATCAGCTTGAGGCGTCAGTCTGTCTCCAGCAGAGGGAGGCGGGATTCTTTTCGTAAGAGAAACCTATCAGTGAGGCCATAGGATCCATTTTAAATTGTGCAAAAGCACATGTCCTGTTAAGAACATCTCTATTCTTGTGGTCTCCTTTCCCAAGGAAGTCAAACATCTGTGTCTCTTCAGCAGCCTCTGATGGGAACAAGTATTATCTTTCCCTGTTTTTAAGTTAAAGGCAGGTTCATTGTTTCTGCCCTCCAAATTCTGCAGCCACTAGTCCACTATACTTAGCTACAGTGGAAGCACCCTCTGTCACCCAAACGCCGGGAGGACCGTGATCAGTAGTGTTCCATGCCAGAGCAGGGAGAGGGGGAAGCTGTGTGGAAACGCCAGACCCTCCTACCACCCTGTATCATCTGCTTGGAGCTCGGCCTTGCCAGACTTCATTTTGTTAAATCCCCCAGTCCTTCTCTTCCTGCAGGGAAACACAGCCATGCACGTGGCTTTCCTAAGGTCCTGCAGGAAGGTAATGGTAAAATTTGCCATGGGTAAGTGGTGATGGGTTGAAACACCTGCGGAGTTTAAGGAGCTAGGCAGGTGATTCCCTTTGCCGATAAACTCCTTGAGACAAGGAACAGTGTGCTGCTGTGTGCATATAGCCCCTGTCACCATAAGGTCTAGATACACTTGACATTGCTGAAAAAGAAACTCTTTCTTGTCGTTATTATTATCTTTCGCTATTTCAGCAGTATCCGTAAGAATCTCTTGCTTAATCGCTAAATACCACAACAATGTCTCATTCAAAGCAACACCTTTCAGGCGGAGGGAGGCGGAGTTAAGGAGGGAGGTCTCTATACCATCTACTGAAGCCTAATTTGGGCGCCAGTTCAGAAGACCCAGAGTTCCATCACCAAAGCCCCAGGGCGCAGCAGAAAGGCTGGGATGGGGGCACCAGCCCTTCCCAGGTCTCGGATCGGCGGCTCTGGATTGCCACCTTCAGGCTGGGAGCAGCCTTGCTCCTGCCAGAAAGGCTAGAAACCTCCCCCACGCAGCAAACTGAATTCTGGCTTACCCAGCATTAGTTGAAAGTGGTGGCCAAACTTTGGAAAAAAGGTGTTAAATACAAAGGAGGGGATGGAGCTCTGCAAGGCTGGTACTCAGCTGCCCTGGATAACACGGGTATTTCCCTCCCTGTGAGTGTACAAATCTGTTAAGAGAGTAAACTAACACCAGCAATGTTGTTTAACACATACTACTTGTCGTGAGATGAAGTTCTTTGGCAAGTTTTCTTCAAAGTAGATAAACTGAAACTGTCCAAGTGATTTTAGCTCTGTAGCCAGCACTGTCCCCCCGAGTCCCCCCCATAAAAGCCTTTTTCTGACCATGACAAAAGCTCAGTTTCTTTTTTTTAATGATAATATGTGTTTAAAAAGATCTATGCCAAACAGTTCACAGGTATTTGATAAATATGGTGGTGGGTTTGGAAAAGAGGAGGTTTCCAGGCTTCCAGGGTGATGGAACACATTGTGATGGACAATATCACGTAGACAGCTTGGAGGGCCAAGGAGCTGTAATCACAGAACAACATAGGCAACACAGACTAAAATAAATAAGAAAATCATGGAATAATGTAGGTGTCCTGGCCCAGCAAGGACAACTTAGATGAGGTTGCTCAGACCTTGTCTCATCACCTCATGAATATCTCCCTGCAATTCCCCCACCTCTCTGGTCTCCAGGCAGTCTTTTACCACCCTCATGGTAAAAAATATTCTCCTAATAAGATCTATTTGGAAAATATCTTTCTAGGAACCCACAAAATCATAGAATTACAGAATGGTTTGGTTGGAAGGGACCTTTGAAGGTCATCTAGTCCAATACCCCTGCAATGAGCAGGGACGAATGCTGCTACTCAGAAGAATATTCTAGCAATAAAGCTCTTACCATTTTATCTTGGGTCTCAAGACAGTTTGTACAAAGTCTCACGACTGTTTACACTTTTTCCCACTGCCTCAGTCCCTGAAATCCCACCATTACTCCCAGCTCTCAGTGCAAAAATGGATAATCCTAGTACTTACCACGGCCAACTGTAACACCACTCACTGGGCTGTGTCCATCGCAACCCCTTTCCCAAAGGACATTCCAGAACACAGCCCCTCAGCAGGGATTTGAGATGACCCGTCCAACCTCCGCAAGAAAATGCTGTAGTTGTCCTTGTACTCGGATACCCAGTGGTTCCTGAAGAGAACGTGGAGAAGGGGATAAGAAGAGGACCTCCATCCTCTGCTTTGTGCATCAGGACACGGGACCTGTCTCCCCTTCTGCAGCGGTTGACCACCCAGCCAAGAAATAGCACAGAGCAAACGAAAGCACATGCCAATGGCATGGGGGAGATGGGAAAAGCCTGTCTCCATCAGGAGCAGCACAGATGCTGCAACACACATGGCTGTCATTGGGACCAATCTCCCACCTAGATCAACCATCACACAGGCTCGGTCTCCAGCCTACACATAAGTCCAGGATCATAGATCAAAATCGAGATTGAAATACATGTGTGTGTTAGCGGGAGGTGGGGGGGGATGAGGCAGTGGGGAGGAATTGCCTTTCCGGTGAGAAATGGGAGCTTGGGAGCCGTTTATGCCTGTTTGTTCATGGTGTGCCGGTGAGTCAGGTTGCAAACAGCTCCTGCCCTGTCTGATTTGAGGGAGCCCTTTCTCAGGGGAAGCCTCGGCATGGAAACGTTGAGACGTGCCTCCCGTCCCCAGCCCCACAGGGACCTTAGCATCCTCTTTGCATGGAGACAAGGCTGTCCCATGAGAAGTTTTCCCACTCCTATCAACTCCACTGCAAAACTCCTCCAGAAAAGGCTGAGCAGGCCTTGAGAAAGGATTTGGCCTGGAGGGATTTCATTTGAGCTCATTGCATAACACGGACACAGAGAAATATGCTTGAGAAACACCTTCCAATCCCAACCAGCTCCAAAACCTCCTTGACTTACTCTTACCCTGTCCCCACTCCCACCGGCCACCTTCTCCCCGCAGCCCATCTCTCGCTTACTTGTTTAAGTGCTCGTCTTCCAGGAAAATGTGAGAAAGGCTTTTATTTGGTCTACGATATCCACCATGGGCTCCTGGCCAGTCCTGGAAATCTGTGTCGTAGGTACTTCTCCAGTCAAGGTCAAAGCACTCTAGTGAAAGAGAGTCCAAATGGCTGAAAGACATTTTTGTGTCTCTGTCTCCTGTATCCCACAGTCTGAGTGTTCCCCCTTCTCCTGAGCTTCATCAGCTATTAAGTGCTCCTCTTGGAGCTCCCATGAGCAAAGGTTTAGCAAAGGGAAAATGCAAGAAGTGCTTCCCTGGTGTAGATAAGGTCTTTTAGATGAGATTATTCAGCCCTTATTTTCTATAGCCTTTTATGTATGATGGAAGTCACACAAGGCAGATCTGGAAATGATATCTTGTGCTCTTCCCTCTAGACACTGACTTGTCAGCTGGTATATATTTTCACCTACTGTTTAGATTTTCTCTTTCATCATGCCAGAGCAACGCATCTCTGCTTTATTTAATCAGGGACTAAACCAGTGAAGAGATCCAAGGTCCACTTAACCCCCAAGTGAGGACCGTCACATCTATTGGGCTATCTTCCCCAAAAATCCCTGCAGGAGATGGTTTGAAGGGGTGACAACTTCTATACTGCTCTCCAGAGATGCCCCATCTGTATGTTAATAGCCTGCGTGTGTGTCCTTCTGACTGAGCAGATATGCCTGTGGAGAAAAGTGCTGCCACCTCTCGCAAGAAAGCAGGGAGGGTGTGCAAAGAAGCAACAATTGCAGACATTTAGGATTTTCTATGTATTTTTTAAAATGACACGTTCTTCTAATGAGTCATTAGTAAAGTATTTTTGTTGTTTTCACTGAGGCTGAGGTTACAGGTATTTTACACGTGCATGACTCTGTCAGGCCGTTAATGCAACCCGAGCAGTCGCAGCGGCAGCAGCAGTTCCCATGCTGCGACGTTTTTTCCAGGCAGGCCACATCGAGCCGGGCTGCGCTACATGGAGTGGCCCATATGGAAACTGGGATGAAAGAAACGTTATTTACAACGCTCCAACCTCTTCTGGGAGATAGTTGTTTTTCTCTGCCCTGCTTTTGCTCACTGGTAGGCAGATGGTTATGGGGACTGTACAGACCTTTCCCATCCCATTCACCTTCCCTTCACCTTCCTCAGTCTCTTCCTGAATTGCATTAAAAAAACCAAAGCCAGGCCACAAGTCACCCATATGGGGCAGCTGCCACAGCCTCCATCCACTGACCTTCCAACAAAGCAGACGAGCTCAGGTTCCTCTTCCTGTTTTGCTGAGCATCATGCTGCCTTGCCCGGGACGTCTCCCGGATGAATTGCTGGTAGGTGGCCCAGGCTGGAGACAGCTTCTGCCTGCACAGAAACATCCCTGAGAGATGGGAGAAGAGCACATTAGTTGGGTAGCACCATCCATTACTCACCCAAATCCTACCCTTGGGTAGAAGCAAGAGAACAACAGTGAGTTGGAGACTCAGTTGGCACAAATCAGGGCAGACACATTCACTCCGGCAGAGCTTTGTTGAGATGCATCTATTTTGCATCAATTTGGTTCATAAAGCCAGTAGGGGAAGGATTTATAGAATCATAGAATTGTCAGGGTTGGAAAGGACCTTAAAGATCATCTAGTTCCAACCCCCCTGCCATGGGCAGGGAGACCTCCCAATAGACCAGGTTGCTCAAAGCCCCATCCAGCCTGGCCTTGGACACTTCCAGGGATGGGGCTCCCACCACCTCTCTGGGCAACCTGTTCCAGTGTCTCACCACCCTCATGGTGAAGAACTTCTTCCTAATGTCCATTCTGAAATGACTTATCTCTAGTTTTAATCCATTCCCCCTAGTCCTACCATTACCTGACATCCTAAAAAGTCCCTCCCCAGCTTTCTTGTAGGCTCCCTTAACATACTGGTAGGTGACAATAAGGTCTCCTTGGAGCCTTCTTTTCTCCAGACTGAAAAACCCCAACTCTCTCTGTCTGTTATGGTGATGTGAAGCAAGTGGAAGGAGCCATGCTGCCTCGACGTTGCCCTGGAGTGCTAAAAGGAGCTGAGACCCTCTGCAGGGGGTTCAGGTATGAAAGGGAAAGACTTTGCAGGAAATACTGCATGTCTGAGATACACAGGGCAAGAGCAGGAAGAGAAAAGCCCACTGTAGTTTTGTCATCAGCACAAAAGAGCTTCAGATGGGCTTAGTAAGGAGATGCTTGAAGCCCTCAGATGTTAAGTGGAGACTAAATGGACTGTCCAAATGGACATCTGTCCAAATGGAGACATGTCTGTCTGAGCTGCTTTTCCAGACTCTCCTTCTAGTGAGTAGAGAGAAAACCTGCCAGGTCTTACTCGACCTCATCCTCAAGGTGGCATTTTAAGCTACAAGAGATAGCTGTGTGTTTTTCTCCCCACTGATCATGAAGGATCCAGACACATATGTCCCGTGCTGGGAAAGGTGGGCAACAGAGGGGTCATCCCTGTTCATGTCCTTCTGTTTGATCCTAGAGCGTTGCTGGGCAATGCTGTACTCTTCTCCCTCTCACAGGAGCTCAGAGGAAGATCTTGGCTACTTTGGGAAGGTTGGCCATAGTTGGGTGATGGTGACTACTAATTTTGTTTTCCTGACTTTCATCAGCATTGTAATCTATGCAAGCAAACTGTGAAATGGTGTGGCTGAGGGGCAGCTACCAGCCCCTTTGCTGCATTTGTTGCCAGCTTCTGCTAGCAGAAGGGCACTAAGAGTTGCTGGTTTCAGCCACTTGAGTACCTCGTGCTCAACCAGAGTCCTTTTGCCTCTCTGTGCTTCTGTTTGCCACCTGCAATTTAGGGTTAAATGCACATCCCTCTATCCTGAAGGAGTTGCAAAGACAAAGCCCCTAAAGACACTGCAGATACCTTGCTAGCGGGGGCTTTTCATGCATCAAACTATGTCTGCACTTTGAGCTGGCCTGGGAGCTGCATATTCATGGTAATGGGGTGCTGTGCCCTTGCTGCCAATCCTCCCTGGGCTCAGCCCAGCGCCGACGCTTTGTTGGGATGCTGCCATCCACGCATGTCCAGCCAGCGTGGACCATGGGCAGGGGGAGCTCAGCTGGCAAAGACCCAGGCAGACAGCCCCTCGGCTAGCTGGGTACGGCCAGTCAGCTCTTCGCCGGCGCCAGTGCGGGGGGCTACCTGCTGTTCCAGCAGTCTGAGCAGCAGCTGGAAGACGCTGGCAATAAGACAGCTCGTTCTCCAGCTCAACGAGAGCCTGCGGCCTCTCCGATGTCTCTGCCTGGATAGCTGCCAGTTCAGTGGCAGGGTAGCACTTTGGCCGGTAGCTTTCTGCAATGGGAAGAACTGAAGTAAAGTGCTTTCTCTGCTGCAAGGTTTTGGGGCTGGATGTGCTACCTTTTGCTTTTCTCCCTCCTGTGTCATCAGCACAACTGCTGGCTTTGACGCTCGGTGCGGGGACGACTTCTTGCCCCTGACAGACAGCGCTGTCACTGTAGGTCATCGCCTGCTCCTCCTGGGGTGCAGCAAACTCCTTGGCTTTTAACTGGGCGTCTGCAATCTGCAGCTTCTGCAGAAAGAAGTCCCATGTGAATGGAGATGCAAGGATAGGGAAGGACAGTTGCTAAAGCATCAACAAGCTTGACTCGATGTTACAGTTGGACTCGATGATCTTAAAGTTGGACTCAATGATCTTAAAGGTCTTTTCCACCCTAAATGATTCTATGATTCTATAAACAATGCTACCTGCCCATTGGAAAACCCAGGCTTTGGTGGGGTCAGCCCCCCTGGGGACTCAATGGACACAAAGCAGCTCCATAACTGTCATTAAAAACGCACAGATCATCCTGGCTTTCTTTTCCTGCCCGTCTTATGGCTTGGGAGCCTGCTGAGCCCCAGGTAGACAGCAGGAGAAAGGAGCAAGCTCTGGCACAAGCAGTGGTTTGCTGGTGGGAGAGGGAATGGCTCAAGTTTTGTGTTGGGGAAAGGCTAATGTGGCTGCTGGCGGGGCTGGCCTAGGGGGTCTTCTGGCTCCAGCCTCTTTAGGTGGCTGCACACTGCAGCAGCATCATGAGCCATTTGCTCCTTTCTAGGGGTTCAGTAAGAGGCTGTCCTGCTGTGACCTCTGCCAGGCTGCTGGGGCCAGCAAAGACCATCCTCAAGGGTTTTGTCCATCATTGTTTTGTGTCTCCATGGTTTTCTCTTTGTCCCTCAACCTCCAGGCTCCCCAGGGCTCTCCCCAGGGTGGCTTCTCCTTCACCATGCTGAGAGTAGGGCTGGATGGAGGCTGCAGAGCTACGGCAACTACCTGTGTCTGGGGGCTTCTTCCACCCAGGATGGCCAGAGCTCCTCATGAGGCATCTCCAGAGGGATAAGAGCCTCCAGGATCCCACGGTGCATATGGCTCACCAGCCAGACCTTTCTGCCTTAACACAAGGAGCTCCCCACCTTCCGCTTGGGAGCAGGTTGCTGTCCCAAATTCCACAGAGAGAAACACCACAGTGGTTTTATCCTTGTAAAAAAAAAAAAACCCAACCCTAGCAGTGCTACTAGGGAAACCTGGGCCTCCCAAGTACCTCATCAACACACTACCCAGGGGGACAGCTTTCCTCTGCAGGCACTGGGAGTCAATAGCGTCAAACGGAACTGCAACCCGAGGAAAGCAGACATATCCAAACTACATCGGGACCTCCACAGCAAGTGAGCAGACTTAAAAAAAAAACAAAACAAAAAACAAAAAAACTCAAACCCAAACAAAAAAAGGAAAAACAGAAAAGGAAAACAAATTGGGATGCACGGCTTGGAAACTCCATCAGGCAGGGGTTAAACCCTGCTCTCCCAGCCAAGATCTCAGCTCCTGGAAGCGGAGCAGCCACTTAAGGCTGGGGCTGCCCGGGAAGGGCTCGCCAGCCTTGGAGAACAGCGGGAGCCCGGAGCGGGACCGTTAATGAAGGCTGCTGGCAGCGGGAGTGCTCCCCCGGGGCAGGAGGAGGGGAGAGGGGAGGAGAGGAGTGGGCTCCCCAGGCCGCTGCCCAGGCAAGGATGGCAGCAGTGGCCGCAGACAGCCCCTCTGCCCCAGCAGGCACCTTCACACAATGATTTCTCTGTTGTCCCCCTCCTTTTTCCTCCCCAGCCTGAACCCTTTCTTTTTTTTTGTTTTCCCCTCTCTCGTGAACGTATGAGCCCAAAGCACTTTAGCAACTGAACATGCCCCCCGCCACTTCTCCGCAGTGGCCCAGTGCAAACCACAGCTGTCCCCACCGGCCTGCCACAAGCAATTAAGCCAGGGCAGGCGGAGCGAGGCAAATCAGATTAAATAGCTCAGGGGGTTGCTTGCTCTGCAAGGAGATTAGAAAAAAAACAACCTCTGCTTCCCCGCAGAAGTCTTCTCAGGCCCGTGTCAGGGCAAGGAGGTATCTCCATCCCAAATGCAATCCTCCTCCTCGAGGCGCTGCCGGGATGGGTCTAATCCTGACGCACGCCATCAGCCCCACAGGGAGCAATAGGAGTCCAAGGCTTAGGCTCCGATTCAGCAAGCAGTCGTTAGTGCCCTGATTTAATGAGCGTAATTAGCATCGCCCGCCCCAAACAGCTTTACCTGAGGGCTCAAGGGGGATTTCCCGCAAAAGGGATGGGGACACAAGCCAAGGGCATTTGGACATGATGTGACCTGCTGGTGGGTCACAGCGGTGTGGACGAAAGCAAGCCCTGCCAGTGCAGATGGCACTCATGTCTCCTGCCCCTTGGCACCGGCCCCATCCCCATCTGTCCTGTAGCCATGAGAGGGGAGCTGGCACCATGGGCTGAAGAGCAAGCAAAGCAAAGCCTACAGTACCCGCATGTCCTCCTCCTTGGGTGGCTGGTACTCCTCGCACCACTGGTAGTCTCTCTTGTACGAACTCCTGTACATGCCCAGTGACACAGGCAGCTGAAATGAGAGGAGGCAAATACAAGGAGCTTCAAGGACTTGAGGGAAGCCTTCAAAAGTGGTGATACAAATCCAAAATGCTCCCTCATAGCTCAGGAGAGGATGAGCGGCTCTTCTGAGCACAGCTTCTGTCTCAGCCTCTGGGCCACCTGGGGCCAGTCCAACAGGGGCAACCCCTTGATCAGTTGAGCCCTGAGCAGGGTGGCCAGGAAAGTCCTACCCTCTTTTGGCAATGGTCTCTGTGGCTGTTCTTGTCCCAAGGTGTCCCTTGCAACAAACACTTTCTTCCTGTCTTTCTCAAGCCTTCTCTGACTGCTCAGATGCCCCCAGGCAGAGCAGTAATATAAACCTGTCGAAATACTTTGATCAGCTGCTGAGGTCCAGTGTCACTCAGGTTAAACCGGCATGTGCTTCCGTCTCATTTTTCAGTAATATTTCCTATGTGCTTATCACATATCTAAAGTTAAGTGCTGGGTAATGTCAATACTTATTCTGCAAAGTGACTAGAGAAATTATAGAGGAAAACTCTTCCAAGGGATATTAACCCAGTGACACCTGCCCTAACACAAAAATCATCACAGTGTAAACCGATGGAGATAGGGAGAGGATTTTTGGGAAGGAGGACTATGTGTGTGTGTTGTTTCCTGTGCTCCTCTCTCAGCATCCACCATGGGCAATGCTGGAGCCAGGAGATCGGGTGAGATGAGCCTTCAGGCTGCCCCAAGAGAGCTGTTTTTATGCTAAAGCATCAAATGTGCTAACTTGTCAATGCGTGGTAGAGGGCTGGGGAGATGAGAGCTCGTGCGGTAGCTGAAGGTATTAGTGCGATCTCCACTGCTGCACGAACACGTCCACCACGCAGAGGTGGCCTGGCTGGCCAAGGCACAGGTCTGCACTCCCGTGCCTCGTGTGTTAAAAAGGAAGCAGTAACTGCACTAGCACACAGCACCTTAGGGAGGGCTCCTCCTGCCTTGCCAACAATGCCATCCATTATGGGCGAGAATATATTTTGTAGTCTCATTCCTTTTTTCTAACAGTTCATTCTTTTCACCCTTTGGGCTTCCCAGACCAGTGACAGCCTTTGGCCAGAAGCTCATTGTCACCAGCTCCTATTATCTTCTCAGCCTGGCAAACCCTGCAAAGCTGTTACTCAAACACCAGTGAAGATGAGAGTCCCGTATGTACTTCACCTTCGAGTGCACTGTTTTCCTCATTGTCTCTACCATGGTAAGCCAGGAATCTGGACCAGAAAATTCAGTCAGTTAACAACCGGCAAACCAAATCCTCTCCTTCACACTGCCCCAGGGAAGAGATGGCAGCACCCCACCACCAGCAGACCCAGAGCCAGCCAGGGGTCAAACATGGATATCCCCTCCTGGGATAGGCTACATCTGCAACAGAGTCTACCAGCATCTGCGTGGCCACAGCGTTTCCAGGGAACTTCTGTCCCTTTGTGAGATGTCCACGCTCCAGAACCCTGGAAGCCTCGGTGGAAGGGAGCTTCTCATGAAGGTGTGGGGTCAGGGCTTCTTGGAGGAGAATAGCAGAAATAGCTTCCCCAGTTATAGCTGGGGAACTGCTACTTGCTCTTTCAGCTGCAGCCAGGCATACTGGGGACATATGGCCAGGAGAGGGACAAAGCCTGCCCTTTGTGAGCTCCCTATATGCTAAAGATAGGAGCAAAAGATGGGGAAATCGGAGGAAAGTCCCTTCTTTGTGGGTGCATTGTGGTGAGTGGAAGAAAACAGCATCCTCACCTGGTTGCACTGAGGGGTGGGAAGCATTGCAGAAGTAAGGCAGGCAGGGATCTCTGCTTGGCCTTGGAGGGCGGCTGAGTACCCCTGAACTGTCCCATCCAGACGCTGCAGCCCCTTTCCTCTGATGGCCTGTGACGTAAGACCGCAGGAGATGCTCAGGTTTAGTTTTCTGTCCCACAAATGGACAGGAACAGCAAACCAGTAAAGAGTACTTACTCTTTAAAAAATGTCAAGCATTAACCAGGTTTGGATCAACCTCATCCAAGACTAACCTCACCTAATTTTAGATATTCACAAAGAGGAAGCCTCCCTCTGAGCTGCCCCTTCCTGGCTCATTTAGCCCAATTCATGTGACCAACGTAGATACATACGTGGGGATAAAATAAACTGCTTGCTCAGCAAGCCTGGGTTTGGTCAGCTGAATCTCATCCAATTTCTGTAGCTACACATGAGCCTGGATATCTGTTCAGAAACAAGAGTCTCTGGCACTACAGCAATGCTAACAGTACTAAATGCCCGTGATGATGCACAGGTCAGAAAGATGACATCTTGGCTCCAGGATCCTCCACAGAGGAGAGTCGGTCACAGACCAGGGTTCACAGGCACTGTCGGAATGACCTGAATTTTGAGAGCTATTTCTCTTTGCACCCTGTTACACACCAGCCTACATTTGGCACCTGAGGATGCCAGTGCTCTGGCGAAGGTGGTGTGTTGCAAACACTTTAGCACCTGAATCAGGTAGATGGAGAAGCCCTTCATCCCCACGGTATTTTATGCAAATTAAAATTAGAATAAATGATGCAACAAGAAAAGAAATTATTTCCAGAAATGTGAAACCCTCATGTTCTCCTGTGCTTATATTAAAGGGATTACACTCTATTTCCTTCTTAATACAGCTAATGCTCTATGGGAAGCCCTCAGGCCAAGGATTAAAACACTTATTCAATTAATTAGGAACAAACTTCTGCCTTAAAGTCAAACACACAAATATCAGTAAGTCCTTCAGAGTGTCTTCCTTCCAGGGCAGGGAAAATGGATCCTATTTCTGATGTAAATGAAACCAAACCCGCACTCTAAAATTACTAGGAATAACACAAGTTACGAAAATGCATTTTTAAAATACCAGTGTCCTGTAAAGCAGCACAGTAAAGGAGGAACAGTGCCATCATCTTGAACTCAGCGTCTGAACTCACATCAGTTACAGGGGGAGCAGAATCAGGTCGTACAAGACTAGTATAAGGGAGATACGATTTTAGGATGTAACATTGGTAACTAGCTCCAAGCTGCAGGCACACCAGTGTCTCGATATATTTGAAGTTAGAGGTGAAATCCTGGCCCTGCTAAACTCAAAAGACAAAATGCTTATTCAGTAGGATCTGAATTTCACCTAAGGTGTCTGATTCATTACTGAGATAGGAGAAAATTTCCAAAACCTGGCTCCAAATCCTAATCTTCCTTGATGATGGCTTGATCCTTCCGTCTTCTCGCAGGCACAGCTCACATGAAATTAAAAGGCATTTTGCCAGGACAGTTCATGCAGGAGCAGCCCATTATTGCTGTTCAGCTTCCCATTTCTTCTTCCCAAATACCAAATGATGGGGCTGATAATTACCAATATAATCCCAATTAGAAGTGAGTAAGAACCAAACTGCTAGCTCTCATCTTCCTCTACCTCCAAGAGAGCTCATCAGCCTCCTCATTGTTAATTCAGATACAGGGGAAAAGTAAACCAGCCACATGCCCTTTTTTTTTAAGTGGTTTTATACATAAGGACTTTTTTTTTATCTGCCTTCATGGATGCTTGTGGGCTACAGTGCCATTACCTCTCTCACAATACCAACTCCCTGCAATGGTCCCAGATTTCTCTGAGCCTTCTGATACAGGAAACTTGGCAGAAGGATGTCAGATCCCTCCCTTGGCATCCCTGCATGCAGTGCTCAGTGCGGGCTGCACAGGAGAAGCACCAGGAGGGAGACATCCAACTGTAGTGAATGGAAATACTGGGCTGACTTCAAATAAGCTGGAATCACCCCTTCCCTATGCATTAACCCCCATGAGATCACTCAAACTGCTGGGCTACACAAAGCAGCACCAAGCACTCCAATGTTACCTGTGAACCACAGCCACAGGGTTGCCTTGTCATTTTTTTGACCAGGCAAAACACCGTGCCTTTTCCTCCCCACCTAAGCACTTTCTGTATGTTTTTCTAAAGCTTCCCTGCCTTAGGAGGTCACTGATGAGAGCACACTGTACCCTGCACGGGTCCTTGTCTGTGCAGCTGACTGCACACCTCAAAGAGAAAAGCTAATGCTGAAGACCAGCACTGTGTTATAAACTTCTGCAGAAGAAAATTGCTCTTAAATAATTGGTTTATTTTCACAATTCTCCAGAAAGGTGATGGCTGAGATTTCCAGGGTCAGGAGCCTAAACTAGGTATCTAAACCCAAGTGCCTGTGCTTCTCAAGGCAATGCTCACCCCAAATATCCAGGGAGGTTTTCACAGGATGCCAGTGCTTTTGACCCCTCCACATCATGCTATGCACATCTATATAAGAGAATTACAAGAAGCCAGCCAGGACTGGATTGTCAAAGGCAGGAATATGTTTTAACATAATTTTCTAATGGGCCCAAATGTCTGATGGTTGAGTTCAGGTCCTTTAAAATCAGATGGGAAGAGTTTAATTTAAAGTCAAGGACCTTATTTACAATGTAAAACAATGAAATTTGTGTACCTGATCTGTGCAGCTCCTTTCTGACATCGTGCTGGACATTTCCCTGTGTTTAGAGGTACCTATGTGCCTCTCGGAAATCAGTCTCATAGCCTCAGTAACACTGCAGTAGAATATGGGATATGACACAGAAATGGATTTCACCTCAATTTGGCCCTAACTTCACTTATTTGGTGTTTTTTTCTACTTGTGAAATGGCAATGGTGCTGTCTAAGACTGTATTGCTCTTGTGCAAGGTACCACCTTAGCTATTAACAATTCAATGCAAGAAAACATGGCCAAGGAGGACATACCTCCCTGTCAACCCGGCTCTTGACAAGTGCTCTTTGGGCTAGGAGTAAGATTCATTGCCCCCATGAGGATGTTGAAAGAGGGAAGCGATCGGTAAGCAGGACCCCCATCGTGTGAAAGAGGCAGGGCGTAATCTGTGAATCTCCATTCACGTTATCACCAGGAGGAGACAAAGCGCAAAGGGGAGACTCTTCTTCAAGGGAGGAGTGTTGACAGCCCATTCTGTCAGCATGAGATCAGTCATCCATTTGGGTCTAAAAACATGAACTTTCGTGGCAGTGCAGCAGTCCAGTGTGGGAAGGTTTCCCATGGAGTTATTTCATGCTTCTCTCCAGTTTCCTTGATAAATCGATGGGGGCATTTATGGCACCTTGTGGTCAGAAAAAAGCAGCATCCCTCAGTTTAAATCGAGGCACTCTTGCAGCCACCTAAATCAGTTACAGGACTGAGCCCTCAAAGTCAAACTCCTTGTTGCACTGATGGTCCTCTCCGCAGAAGACAAAGGCGAACTCAATGGTGGTGTCCCAAATCACTGGGTAGTTCTGCTTTGGCATCCTAAAACAATCAGCTGTTTACTCACATTTCCACTCAGAAAAGCATCCATCAGCAGAGGATGGCTGAAATCTCATCACTGTCTTTATGATGGGTCCTGTGATACAAATGAATGCATATTTATGCACCTGTGTAAGGCAAATACATGTATGTGCTGTTGGAGAACCTAAATCTGCTCACTAATGCCGTTGTCTAAATAGCCCTTTAACCACATCACTTTTCTCCTCGTTAGGTTAAGTTGCTAGAGGTGAAAAAGCCCTTCCAAAATGGTTTTCACTCACTCACTCAGTCCAAAGTAAACATGCCTCTGGGACCATTATGTGTATCAGATATCCCAGGCTTTGTTAAGAGCTTGCCTGTTAGGTAAATTCTACTTCTCTTTCTCCTTGGAAGGAGAAGGTTAGAATTAGAGATAGGCTCACACACGTACGTAGGCTCACAGTACGGCAGAACAGCACCATGCGTTACAGACATGTTGGAATCACAGGCGAAATTCAGAGCAGTGCACGCAAGTGACCCAACTCTCAGGGAGGCTCCTGATCTAACATAACTCTTGTTATAATATGACATTGGCTTGACTTACACCTGTCACTTGCAATCACATTTGTCACAGATCTCACGGTGGCCGAGAGCCTGACATTTTCACCAGCAGTCAGCGGAGCCACCATACAAAGCCCGGGTCCTTGCTAGCAATAAATATAGGAGGGCTGTGCATTTATAGCATGTCATGGAAAATCCCCAAGCCGTATCTCCATGTGTCTGGGGGAGGTCATGGGTTTCAGCCAGCTGGACTTACCTGGAGTCTCACCTCATAATACAATCACATCTACTGCCTAAAGGCAAGTTTTGCCAAATGACCACTCCAAATTGGCTCACCTAGATGTCTCATCCACAACAGACTACAGTGAAGAGGAGCTTTTCCATTGACTGCACCAAGGTTTGGACTGGGTCTGCAACCAGGACATTCTCCCACTGCAGCCATTAGCTGTTCAGCTGATCTAAACTTGTCAGGGAGAATAAAGCAACCACCTGCATCCAGTGACAGGAAAAGTAAGGTGAGATCAAACGCTAGCAGAGGGAGAGAATTTAAGCAATGTGAGAGGTGGTTGCCTGTCATTTCAGAAGTCACCTTCGGTCTTTGATCTGTGCTTAGGAAGTGGGCACCTCCTGGATCAGATGGTCATTAGAGAAGTGTGCCACCGAAGTCATCCCACCTTGAAGTCTCAAGTGTTTGCTTTCCCCAGGGATCCTCCTCCTACTTCCGCCACTGTGTAAATCATCTGCCCTGAGATTTCCTTTAGAAAAGCCAATTAATACAGGTTAGGGAGCAGCGACCAAGACTCATGTCCTCTAATGCCAGGATCATTCACTGTGATGAAGCTGAGACTGCTCTTTTATAACTGTATTATACACGCACAGGTAGGTCCTCTAAAGATCAGAGGAGAGTTATTGTAAAAGCTGTTATGCCAACAATAAAAGCCCTGGCCCTGAAGAGCTTACAGTCTAAACACACAAGAGAGATAAAGGACTTTGACTTGAAGGATTTTAAAGAGGAAGCACCCCAAGACAAAGCAAACTGCAGATCCCACAGAAAATCTGTGGCAAAACTATGAATAAATCCTGCTTTGCTGAACCCTCTCTGCTGCTCTTAACAGCTCCTTGGAGCACTGCCTGGTTATTGCTAACAAAGCGTTTGGTTCAGCAGCACACTTTGGGGAAATCAAATACTGTGCCATTTTAATGTGGCAAGCACATGCAGCTACCCTGTAAAAGAAGATTTACAGCAGGTGTGCAGGCAGACATTTGCCAACTCTGGACATGCAATAAAATAAAACTTTTGCATTTAGTTTGTTGATACTTTTGGTGATTGTTAACAAGAGGTAAAATCATGGGGAAGCAGGAGCCTGGTCTCAGGTTACTCCATAAATTGGTTAAGGCAGCAGAGAGGATTACAGTCCCAGAGCCATCCTAAGTACTGAGATGTCATTACGGCAAAATCAAAGGTAACCACAGGGCTTGGCAGGTAACTGTCAACAGCTAGGGGAAAGAGCCAGCCCGGGAAGGAGCTCCGCATCAGGATGAAATTCAGTCACCTTTATTTTCATTTCAGGTGAGGGGTCAAGCAGAAAAGCTATCCCCAGCGGCCTTTATTTACAGTTTTCAAGGGAGCGGCCGATGAAGCATTTAGAGGAAGAAGGATGAACCCGCTCGTCCCTCACTCATGGAGACCAGCCCGATGACAGACGGAGGATGCTGTAATGGCACAAGAGCTGGGAAGACGCCTTTTATGAATGAAATGCAGGAGGCGGCAGTGGCCTAATGAAGTCATTAACAAAACTCCCGGTGACTTGAACAGGGCCAGGACTTAGTATATAATATTTGCAGGGAGACCAAGGAGAAGATCTTCCCATCAGGACACTTGCTTTCTGCAGTGTATGAGCTCACTCCCAGCAGTGATAACAGCAGCAATGCCCCATAAGCAGATTCCAATGTATTTCTTCAACCTGAGTTTTCTTTTACATTTCTTCTCTCTATCCTACCTAGGCAACCGATATGAATTTCTAGAAAACCACAATATGTTTGGGGTTTTTTTCTCCTAGACATGCAGACAATTCGCTATAAAAACTTTGTGAGGTTTTTGTATTTCTCTGGATCTCCTCTTGATGAATGAATATGAAAGCTACAAATGGTTTTGTGTTGTCAAGTCAGAGCAGATATATCCATGCTGGAAAAATACCAGGGATTTTTCTTTGCCCCTGAGCTCACATCCACACAGCCCAGCCAGCACCCCCCATAGCAGATCGGTCCCATGGAAACTGCCCACTGAGAAGTTTATAGCCTCTGAGCCATGCCTGGGCATGGAAGAGTACTGTTAACCCCAAAACATGCCTGGCCTGCACTAATAATTTAACTTTGTGGACTACAGCACGTCACTGGCTGGGCCCGCCACCTGGTCCTGTTTAATGCAGCAGCAGAAATATAGCCAATGTGTACATACTGGGCATCCAGTATTTTTCTATGTTGCTATCAAATACATGGTAGATGACCTGCAAGGGAGTTTTAAGACCTCGCAGCTTCAAGCAGACCATCACAGGGAGGCAGAGGGTGACGGCACCCCGCAAGGACACTGCAAGGCACAGCCCCGGCTCCTCCACAGACGGCAGCCTGCAGCAGTGCAAGGACCTGAGTGCCTCTTGCAGCGCCCAGAAATCTCCACCCAGGACAAGAAACAGAAAACAAAAGGCAAAATTTCTGCTTTTCCACTCAGATGTGGGAAACCTTCCTTTACCTTCCCTCCTCTTTAAAGACTTAAAACCCTACCAGCAGCCAGTTTTGCAAGGGTTAACCAGCATGAAATGAATGTGGAGAGACAGTCCGGGAGCGTAATCACTTATTATTTTCAGGTAATATGCTTTATCTCTGACTAATCTCCTCATCTGGAGAAACACTCACTGCAGACAAGAGTCACCGAGGTTATCTCTGATGATGGGTCTCTACGGACTGCTGGCTGCGAGGGACTGAGGAGAGGCCAAGCAGAGGACTTCAATTATGGCCTGAACTATGCTCTGGTAGCTGAAAGGCCATTGTTTAATCTACTAGAAATCATCTATTTTAGCAGATAAAGGGATTACTTGGATTTCTTTTTCCCAAGAACAGCGTGTTATTCCAACTACTAATGGAACATTTGGTATTTAATTAAAGAAAAAGCACAGGGAGAAGCAACACAGGCATCAACATCACTTCTGGGGAAATTCAAACTGATTGTCACCCTTTGATGCTGCTCAATCACCTCTATCTCACTCACCCTTCCTACAGCCTAGATTAAATCATCTGGTTCTCTCCATCCTGCACATTTGTGGTTTTTTTTTTTTAGGGATCTCATCCAAAACTTTGAGACTACACAATGTGAATTCACCGCTCCACAGAAACCTCCTGAATGTGTCAAGAGCCACATTACCCATCAAGAGGAAAGTGTGGAAACTTGAGTTGGATGATTTTGCCTCTTCTTTGGCATGCTTGGTGCTGGTTGCTGCCTGGCAGGGCTCTGTCTGCCTGGCCCATTAGAAAGATTTGGTGTCATAGGTCTGTTGTTTGGAAACTCAAAGTGGCTCCATTGCTCAAGGATGAACTTGAAACTGCTTCATGCATAAATCTTCTGTTTGCCCCTTTTCCCTCTCAGTTGCCTTGTCTTTGCCGTCTCCACTTTCAGAGATGTTTGCCCATTATTTTTTTTGTCCCACAGACTATAGACCACAGAGGACAGTTATAAGTCATTCTCAAGTGCTTCACTGTATTCAGCAAATACAGACTCGTTTTCTCATGTCATCCACCCCTTCAGTTCCACAAACTACAGACTCAAAGGGTCTATGAAGGAAGATTAGGAAGTAGCAACTTACAGAGGTAGGCACAAATTCAGTACATAGGGGTACACAACTCTGTTGAGAAAACTGTAAAGCAAAAAAAAAGTAAATCAAAATGAAAACCAATAATCTAGTTTCTCCTACTATCAGCATCTTAATCCTCTTCCCTTTACCAAAACAAAGAACAGGGTACCTTGAAAGTGATTACCTAGCCAGCCAGCAGACAGAGTTTCCTCAGCTGACTGTCCCTTTTGTAAATCATACTGCTGACTGCCCCATTTCTGACATGTTTCACAGTCTGTAATATTTTGTTACAAATACCAGCTATCTTTTTTTGGTTTGCCTTCCTGAACATCCACTTCTTTGCACATAGAGCAAGGACAGGGACCTACTGAGTAGCCTGATTTTTGCTTTCATGATTTGTCTGTGCCTTCTCATGACTGTTTCAGCTGACCTATGCCCACATGTGCCAGCTACATCGTCCTTCAGATCTCTGTAGAGGGATCTGTTCTGTCCTGCATGGTGAAATCTCACAGATAAATGGGGCAGTCCATCTTGTCCACCCTGCTGCTACCTGACTGTGTAGTTCTCATGCTTTCTCCCTTTCCTCCTGGTCCTCATCTGGCTCACGCCAATGTTTGATCTGCATCGTTCATCATCAGACACAGTAACCTGACTTGGCACATCTGATGAACTGCCACCACCACTGAAGGTGTGATCATCCTTGGGCTCTTGATCTCCTTGTCTGACTTTGCCCAAAGTCTTTGGTGACTGTAACTCCATCCTTCGTTTTCTACCAGCAGCTCCAGAAGTTGCTGTGAATTATCAAGTCACCCTGTCTGCTCCCAGTTATTGTGTTGAACCAGTTGTTCAGCTTCCTCTTGACCAGGACTGCTGACCTCACCTCTTCATAATGCTTTTCAGCAGCTTCTTACACATATCATATAGCCCTAGGACACTCCACACACCTATTGCAACACACCAGGTCAAATGACTTTTAGAAATTGTGCAACTGAAGTTCTTGATATCTCTGAACTTGCCAGTGACCAGCCTCTTGCACTGGTTTTGCTGTCCTGTCCGTCTCGCTTTATGGAAACTGAATCCACCTTCTGAATCCTCCAGCAAGAAACACAGAGAGGAATTTGCTTAGGTATCAGGAAAAGCACAGAATTTGGAAGGTCACCATTGTGGGAATTTGCTTACTAGGATCCATTTTACCTTGTTTAGGGGATCTTTTCTTTCCTGATAACATACAGTTGCCTGGCTGGGTCAATGGCCCATGCTACTGCCCCATCAATCCATTCTCAGCCCCCCAGATTTATTCAGTCTCTTGACCCTTCTTTGCAACCTTCTACCAGCAAGATTCTTCTTCTCATCCTGCTCCCCAAGCGTTATAATTCTCACAAACACTGAGAATTTCTTCATCTCTTGATAAGTCATCGGTAAAGACTCTAGTAATATTTCACCCATCTCTTCAGCTTGTCCTTTTCTGAAAGCAGGGGGCTCCCCTCAAATTTAATGTTGGGGAGAGTACACTTGTTCTTCTTCCTTAGCATCTACTATAAAAGGCCACCTTGATTTAGACTATCACAAGAATGTTTTAATGCTGCCTTGCTTTTTAAACCAATTCTTCTTGACTGCCCTTGCTATTTGACTTCTGCCCAGCTCTGGGTACACCTGCTGAGGGTATGTCTTTTCACCTCTGCATTCTGCTTATCCCTGGCCAGGTGGAGAATGTCTTCCAACACCCAGGCTCAGTGTCTGCCAGCTTTCTTTCTCACCAAGCCATTTTAAACAAATGTTGTCGAGACAGATGATGCGGTTATGACTGCAGAAGACCACCGCTCCAGGGGATACCCAGTGCTTGCTCTTCCTCTAATTGCTAATTTTGGTCTTCCTAAATGCCAATCATAGCTTTTCAGCTCCATTGCCTGTTTAGTTTGCACTTGCATTTGTTTTTGCATATGTAGAGTCTGTAGAGCCTCATGAAAGGCTGCAGGCACTTGCCATATTTGTTCCTGGTTAGTATTGTCTTTGCCAGTCTTTGGCACATGCCACTCAGTCATGAACATCAGTCACTGGGCACATGAATGGTTTACTCACAAGGTACGGTTTAGGCATGCCTTGACTGGTAGCTAAATTGCCTGAAATTCTTCAAAGAACTCAAGGAAATTCTCCCCCAGTATCTGTCATAGGAGCCCATATGTCTATAAGCGCTACAGAACCTGCCCCACAGACCTAAACTGAAGGGCTAATTTCTGAACAGTGACAAATCCTGAGCTGACCACGGTTTTATTTTTATTACTGTGATTCCTGCTGATGCCTCTCGTGTTTGGCATCACTGCCTTAAAACAAGGTTTTCCCATACAGCATTGCTACCTTGTCTGTCCACCCGATTTTCAAAAGGTGCACAGTATTATGCCGGTACATCTCTAACTTGCTCATTAGGAGTGAAATTTTACCCAAACTGATCTCACATTCCTGCTTCTGCTGGCCAAAGCTTCAATTAACAGCAATTCTTTCACTGGGCCACTTCCCCTCATCAGGCACTGACCTAGTTACAGATATCAGATAGCATCTACACGGCCAAGAAGATTGAACAGAGCTCAAAACACTTCTTGCCAGTAGACTTCATGGCAGACATGGCCCTGTTGCTCTGCATCATGTGAGTGGGTTTTTGGCTTAGATGACAACACGGTGCTCAGCCCTTCTCATAAGAGCCATACTTTCAAGAGAGGGCAATTCTTATTTGAGCAGCACAGCAGAATCTAAATTACACAAATCATCTGCCTGGCTGGGCGCTAAAACCTGAAGAGAAACACCACGGTATTGGGCAAAATTAAGCACAGTGCAAAGACAGCAAACCAACCGAGGGAAGCTCTGATTCTGGATCCGGAGCATAGTGCAGTGTTCAAGGTAGGGCTTACAGAGGGAAAATGGGAACATGGGAGATCACTGTGGACAACCCACATGCATGCAGAAGGATCCAGGCTAAATTTTCTCTTAGTAGCTGTCTTCTTTCAAGTATGCATTAAAAAAAAAAAAAAAGGATCCGCCTTGATTTTAAAATTGATGGAGAATCCACAGTAAGTCCTGGTAAATTGTTCTAACAATTATGCATGATAGTAAAAATTGATACTTTGTACTTAATTCAGTTGCACACAAGGGTGTTTAGAGCTGTCTGAGTGTTACCCTGTGGTATTTGAGGCTCCTGCAATGCCTCACATATTTGAAACAGTGCCAGTGGGAGACCACTGGAGACTGCAAAGCACCTCAAATAGTCCCATCTACCCCTGTGTGAGCAGCTGAATTGAGCCCCTTCTACCTCTCCTGCTTCAGTTCTGGCCACTGCTTCGTTACAGCTTTGCCATTCATTCTCATGCTTCTGCTCCTGCGTAGGTATTTATAGACTGCAAACAAATCACCCATAGTATTCCCTTCCTGTATGCAATTAAAGTGACTTCCTTGAGAAGCTTAGCTGCACGTTGTGTGCAGTGGTATCTTCTGAGGAACACAGTCCCTACCAGTTTTATTCGATGTCCCCTAGCTCTTGTATTTGACTCGACAGTAAACAACTTCATCCCTGTTACTTTACCCCACTGCTCATGATTTCGTGCTATCATAATTTGATGCACTACCAATATGAAATAATCATAATTCATAGAATCATGTAGGTTGGAAAAAGCCCTTAAGATCATTCTTTATTCCTATGCCTCATTCACCCCAAGATCACAACAATGACAGATGATTATTCACAAGAACCCCAACAACTTTAAAAAAAACCCCAAACAGCTAACTTCCAGGATGGACCCCATCACTCATGAATCTCAGATTTTGCTCCTAAATGTGTCCTTTTGCGTCTCCGTATCAAAATACACTTCTGCCCATTTGCTCCCAGTTGTCATGCAGAGATTGAGGTAGATCTGTGTCAGTGAACTGTCCTCTTCACTATTTAACACTCCATAGCCCCAGTTTTTGACTCCTACACATTCAGTCTACAATGATTCTTTATTTTCCCCCGAGGCCAATGACAGAAACAGAAAAATAAACGAGTTGCCTGAGAGTTCCCCTGCAAAGAGACTCAAGGATTCATTTTTTGCAGTGACATTCGGAAATCTCTGTTTAACCAGTTAGAGCCACTTAATTTGTATCATGTTGATTTTATACCCTTTTTTTAAAAATCCACCTCCAACATGGTATTAACCAAGCACTTTCAGAAATCAGTTACATCAAGAGTTGCTCGCTCTTACTGGAGAACAACAGCAAATTGATTTGACAAGGCCTGTTTTCTATATTCGCACACCCATTTGCATCAATTTCATTTCCTTCCTTTAAGAATTCACTAATCAAGTGATATGCCTGCTATTTCTTGCCTTTAACAGTGACAGGCTGTCTTAGCATTACACAAATTATTTGGACAGTCCTTTCAAATAATGAGCCAATATCAGCTTTCGTAGTCCTCTAAAATCTTTCTAGTGTCCCAAAATGAAAAGTCAGCATCAATGGCCCACATGATATGTTCCTGGTTCCAAGAGTTCTGAAACTCTTGGCTGTGAATTACCGTGACTGGCTGATCAGAAAATATTTCATTTACATGGTGGCTATTTAACATAATCCCTAGTTATTAATGGAGCCCAAAATGCTCTTTCACCAGATACTAATACACTATCTGATTTTGTCCTTCAGACAAACATAGAAAAGAAATATTAATTTAGTACTCCTCCATTTCCTTGTAGTGGTGGTGATGGCCACAACTGCCTTTATCTACTAGCAGTTTCAATTATTTTTACCTTACCTGACCATACATTTATCTTTATGTTTTTCTATTTCCATTACTCATTCCAGGGCAGAGGTGGCCTATTCAGATGAATTAAGACCAAAAGATATTGGCCTTTACCTTAATCTATAGGAGTGATTAGTACAGGCCAACCAGCCTAGAGCACTAAGATCCATTTCAAATATCCCATTACACATCAAAAACACGTAAAAAGCACAAAGACGTTGCTTTATTTCAGCCCAGATTAGCTCCTAGCTTTAAGCAGGAGGGATGAGGCTCCCTACTTAACACTCCTCCCAGAACAGACACTGTCCAAGACTACCAAGTCAGTCACACCTCATTGTCAGGTGGATTTTTTTATTGTTGCAAAAATAAAATGAGGAAGGATTAAATTCGTGGGATCAGAGTGGGGATTTTAAAATGCTTTTTATGAATCTTAAGCCCAAGGAGAAGCAGGAGGAATGCAGGGTGCTCAGAGCTTCTGCAAACATGCTTCCAAACACCTGGAGCGTGTGCTTAATCCACCTGCAAACAGTTGACTTCCTACCATCTCCCACCAGGCTCCTCTCCCCCCCCAAAACCCGAAAGTCAAGCTGCTTTCCCAGTTTTGGTGAAATCACTTCTGATACACAGAGCTACTGAAGCCTGGCCATATCCCTTTGTCCCCCAACACTCTGAAATTCCCAGTTGCAACTGTCTCACTCCCAAGGTGTCTATTTAATCCGACTTTTATTAGGAGCACAGTGCCGGGTAGGTTACAGGGGTTACAAACAATGAAGCTTTTATCAAAACTTTGGCTAATCAGTCACTAACAAGCTCTCATTCAGGAAGGGGATAGGCAGGCCCAGGCTAAAACTAACCTGAGGGGGTATAAAAAGGGAAAAAAAAAAAAAAAAGAGGATTGGGGAGAGGATGTTCCTTTAGAGCTGCATCAGTGCCCCAGTTCACAGCCACAGAAACACTTACGCGAGCAGAGCAGGCAGAAAAAGCATTCAGGAGTGGACTGAGAGCAGAACTGCTTCTTTCAGCGATGATGTTCACTCACAACAGCCTCAAGTGCTGGAGTAACTATGGCTTGCGATGAACCATGATTTATTCCTTGCTTTGTGGTGGAGTCCAGCGGCTGCATCATGCTCAGCACCATATAAATGCACTGGGAAAATATTTGCTATTCCAAAATGCTAACCCTCGGTCTGCAGCCTGCAGTGCTTTTACGGAGACATGAACTAGAAACAAAACCAAACCAAGCCTGTTGCTGGTAGCCTGAAAAATTGTGGAATGAGGACACCTCCCCAGGAAATGTTGTAGGGTCTGAAAAATCAAGAAAGATTTGAAAACCACTGATCTTATCATCAGGTAAGTTGGCAAAATTTGATCGCCAGAACTTTAGTCCAACAGATGACTAGATACAGTGAGGGAAAAATACACATTATTCTCCTTAGGTAAGGGATAAAAATTACTTCAACCTGTGTACACATACACAGAACACCCTTCCCAAATTCATGGTAGTGAAACATCTATTGCACACCATCAGACATTCTCTCTCTGTTACCCATTTACAAGACAAATCAGAGGATGAGAGGGAAAAAGAATTTCTTTGAGCAGATTAATAGGTGAAAAGCACCCGGTCTAGGAAGTAATAGGCTTAGCTGTAAATAAGGGAGTGGTACTACAGTTTAAATTTAATTTGAGCTGTTCTTAATCAATTCCTTGATATGCTTGAGAGTGGAGCCATGGTCCTGAGAGAAAAAAGGTTAATTTTCCTGTCTTGTCCCAAAGGCTGAAGAACTCATTTCCAGTTTCATTGATGACTCTGGAGAAAGATACAATCTGGACATGAAGAATTCTCTTATATGTGAGCCATCAAGTTACTGCCTTGCCTCTTGCCAGCCCTAGGGAGAAAGTGAGACTTATATTGCAAATGCAACCAAAACAAACCAAACCTGTGGTTCCTGCTTCACTGCAGCAATTTGGAGCCATTGAAGGGATCCTGGCCTCCCTCCTACTGGTAAACTCAATAGCGGCCAATATGGCTTATTATGTCCTGATCCTCCAACATGTTCCCTGTGCCTAGACCTCAGTGTCCTTGAGAAACAGAGAGAGACGCAGGTGGGTGAAGGTATCATTTCCTTCTGCGAGGCTGGGTGCGCAGGTCTGAAGCCTTTTCAGGTTTCCGTGTTCAGCTGTACACACCTGAGATTCACAACAGGAAAGTTAAGCCTGTACCTACATGTTCAGAGGAGCAGGGCCTTAGAGGCAAAGGCAGTGCCTTCCTAGCAGGGGGAAAAGTGCTTGCCGCACGCACGACAAGGACAAGCACATCACCAAAGCGAATGGTGTGGCTGGCACACGGCAAGGTCGGGGAGGACCTTGCTCTCCTGCATCGCCTTTCCTCCAGAAGTCTTGAAATGCTTTCCCAGGCAGCCGGCTGGAGAGGTTCTCAGGGAATCACAGCTGGCTGGGGATACGGTTCAGCCCCAACTCCCAGGTGCCATGGGCTCCTCTACCCGGCAGACCTCACTGCCACGCTCGTAATGCTAGCGCTAACAAATGTCCCAGCAACTTGGTAATAACCCAGTAATTTCACAGCACTGCTCAAGCCTGACCCCGAACCTGCTCGCAGTGATGGACAGTAGCCTCCAACTCTTACCTTGAAACTGATTTCAGTTTTGTGTCTTGGCACCTTGCTTGCTGGCTTCTCGGTGCATTTCGGAAAGGCAAACGTCTCCCAGACCTCTCTGGAAAAAAGCTGCATTTAGAAAGTGGAGAGGCAGAGTGCTGAATCTCCTCATGCTGCTCTCCTCATGCCTTGGCAGAGGGGAAAAGCAACAGGTTTGTACTGAGAGCTGGCGATGTTTTGAGGCAACACTGCACGCTACTTGCAGGATAAACGCATTAAAGAAAATTAAGCATTTTTACAGCCGTCACACCATCAAAGCTTTATTCTCTCCACTCTTTAAATTAAGTGTTGGTTTGCATATCCGTGCCATCCCAGCTATGTAGTAACCTCTCTAAAGCTATTTTTGTTTCACATTCCTTACTATTTGGTAAAGCAAGCTGGAGTTTTCTGAGGACACGCATTTTTATTAGAGCTAATTCAGCATTATTTTCTCACCCGTTTCCTTTGTTGGAAGCAGAGAAATAAACTAAAGAAAACTCGAAGGCAGCATACCATGCCTCTGAGGGAAACTGCCTTCCCCGCCTCGTCATAGCCGGGCTGCTCCTCTAGATGGCTCTGCCTTTGCCCAAATATCTCAAATCCCTGAAGCAAAAATCGCAATTTCGAGCGATACGGCGAAACCACTGACTGCTCCTCTCGCCCCTGCAACGAGCACGGGGTTTTTGAGCAAACGGATAAACGCAGATTTGTTGTAATTTTAGAGCATAACATTTTCGGTTTAGCTCTTCAAACACTGAGGGAAGTTGCTTTTTAAAAATCTACCTGCTTCTTGTCCTCTAGATGCCCTTTCTAGCCGTGATTTCACCATAAACTGCTTGTTTTAGATGTCTGCTGTCCGGTCAAACTTCAAATCAGCATTTTCCATTGCGACCTTTCTCCAAAGAGATGCGGAACTGTTATAAATAATAAAGGCAAGGAAGATGAGAAGGGAAAATACACCTCGCAGAACACAATGTAAAATTTTCTCCTGCTGCTCTGGCTACTCAAATACACACAGTAAACTCTTTCCCCAAAACATGCAACATAAAATCAGCAACAGTGACAGAAAGAAACAAAGTAACAACGGGAAAAAAAAAAACCCACAAATAACCCCAAAACCCCGCAAAAACAAAACCAAACACCTTCCCTCATGAGTAACAGAAGAAACTCAAAATCATAATTCTTCACCACACTTACTTTTAAGCGATTCTCTGTCCCCAAAGTCTCTGACCACTTGTTTTAAAACGAAATATAATGGTGAAAATCCTCCAACTATTACATCCCTGCTTAGAT
This sequence comes from Rhinoptilus africanus, assembly GCA_013400135.1. Taxonomy (NCBI): domain Eukaryota; kingdom Metazoa; phylum Chordata; class Aves; order Charadriiformes; family Glareolidae; genus Rhinoptilus; species Rhinoptilus africanus. Next base: position 673,779 of record VXBO01015205.1, read on the forward strand.
CACACGAGGGATGAAAGTTTGGAATTGGAACTAGCCCGGGAAAGCTGCTCTGACCCGGCTTCACTGATTTACATGTGCGTTTATAACTATTTTATCGAAGACATAAAACACAAAGACTTTCCCCAAAATCCTGATGTCAAATCAAGATGCCCGGCGCTCGCAGCCTTGGGGAGAGCGTTTCGCATCTGTGCCTGGAAAGGGGATTTTTAGGCATTTTTACCAGCAGAGAACGGAATAACAATCCCGTTTAAGACCCGGGGATTTACAACTTCTAAGCGACTGAGAAAGACTAAATTCTCCCGCACCATTGGCCGTAATTTTTTTGTTATAGGTGCGGGTCCGGTCGTGTGCTTTGCCCTGGAGGAGAAGGATTTGCTGGAGCTGGTCCCCGTATCGAACCCCGGGATGTCGGGATGGGTATGAACACCCAGAGCTTTTTCTCGGCAAAGGGATGCGCTTTCCCTCCAGCTCCCCCGAAGCACGGAGGCGAAAATCCACTTTTATTCATTAAATCGCGCCCGGCGACGGCCAGCCCTCCCCTCCCGCAGGACGCGCGACCACGCCGATGTTGTGTGTTTGTTTGTTTAATTTTGGGCAATTCCTTATCCAAAGCTAATTAACTGCCATCTCAGCCCCGGCTGTTACGAGACGGGCGGCAAAGTTACACATGAATAGCAGATTTAGGCGAATTTCAGCCTTCGCGTCCCCGTCGGGGCAACCGCAGCGATGCTCGTCTCTCCCCAGACCTCGAGTTCGGGGCCGGTTTCGGGGCCGGAGGGATCGGGGACGATCGCGTCCGTGGGAAATGCGGGGGGGGG
>VXBO01015205.1:675963-687494 GCA_013400135.1 Rhinoptilus africanus
GGCGAGGAGGGAACGTGCCGGTCTGGGGCCTTTGGGAGGACGTTGTGGGATCACCGCTCCCGTCAGGCGGGAGGTGTGCGGGGACACTGATGCAACCACAGCCCCCTCACACGAGGTGCCCCGTCTTGCTGTGAGGCAGCCAGAGCGAGGGGAGCCCCACTTTGCATTCCCTTCGGCCAGGTCTGAGGTAGAGGTGCGGATCGTCCAGATTTGTGCTCTGTGGTGGGGATGTTCTCCTTCATGCGGCCTTAAGGTTCGCTCAGGCACTGGGGGAGTGGGTGTGATGATGTCCTGGAGCCAGGATTTGGATCCTTCTTGTGGACGACAGACAGAGGAGGAACAGGTGTAGGAGAGGCGTGGGTGCTGTCCCAGCCGGACAAGACATGGATATTGCGTATCTGTCTGCAGCGGGGCTCGCTGTCGCACGATTTGACTTTCTCTCTTGTTTCTCCTGTTTTCTACCAGGGAAGGGAAACTACTGGACCTTAGATCCCAACTGTGAGAAGATGTTTGACAATGGGAACTTCCGTCGCAAACGCAAGCGGCGCTCTGAGCCCAACACCCCCGCGACCGCATCTGCGGCCTCCTCTCTGGGGGGCCTGAAGGCCGAGGAAGAGCGACCCATCCCAGCCGCAGGCAAACCGTGTGGAAACAGCCCTCCTCCAGAGCTGGACCCCTCGCCTTCTGCCAGGGACCATCCAAAAAGCTCCTCGCCATCCGGTATCATTTCATCCACCCCCAGCTGCCTCAGCACCTTCTTCAGCGGCATGAGCTCCCTGAGCGGCGGAGGCAGCCGGCTGACAGGGAGTCTCGGCAGTGACCTGCACCACAGGAACTTCTCTGCTGGACAGCTGAGCAGTGGCACTTTCACCCCTTCCAGCGGCTCTTCTCAGGAGGTGCCTTCTCCAGACCAGCTGCAGCGGGTCGCGGGACCTTCCCCCGCCTACTACAGCTCCTTCCATCCCAGCAGCAGCAGCCAGGGAGCCCAGTACAACCATTACTACAACTTCACGGTTAACAGCCTCATCTACACGCGGGATGGAACGGAGGTGTAGGATGCTGGGGCAGTCGGCCGGCAAGCGCTGCAAAGGGATTGGGAGTTGCAGGTGTATTTGGCAGCACGGAGGACCGTAGGCTTTTGCAAACAGCATTTCAATGTGGACACTTCCCAGGAGTTCTTCCAGGAAGACAGATCTCACCTTTCAAAATAAGAACACCCCTTAAGCACCAGCAGAAGGCAGATGCAAAGTTTTTCCCCCCATCCTGGGAAACGTTAGGTGGTTTAGATGGCTTGCCATCTAAATTCTGCAGGCGAAAGCGAACTGAGTTAATGTTTTCAGAGGTTTCCGATCCAGAATGTAGAATAAGAAGTTTAAAAACTATAACCGTAAAGCGGTATCAGCAAAAGCCAAGTGTAGACATCCAGTGAGTCTTAGAAGAGAACAGGAAAAGAAAAAATGAAGATTTCTGATGAAGTGCCTTGTACAATGTATTAAAAAAACTCTTCTACCAGCAGTTGCCTCTGTAAGCCCTTGCTTTCTGCCCTGATCTTGCAGTATGCAATGCATGGGGGGGGGATTCTCTGGGTAAAAACCCACCCAAAGCCTCCTCGAAATCCATGGAGGTTCACTCTGGTCTTCCCTGTGAATGGCATATTGTACAGCCAGGGCCGTGTGTTGTTGTAAAACAATCTTTTTCCCTGAGCTTAGTACCAAAGATAGCTCTAGCCATGCAGCTTTAGCACGAGAATAAACACTGGGGTATTTTTATACATATTTGTACGTAATGTAACTCTTCTGTACATATGTTTCTATGTGGTTTTATATTTGTAAATTATGCTCTGGAGCTGTACTTATTTATAATGTGTTTTGAGCTTTGTTAAAGTTTATTTGACTTTGTTTCCCCTTCTTTTTTGTTGTTTTATTTGTTTTGAATTTTTTTTGTTGGTTTTGTTTTTGTTCGTTAGTGTATTAATGAAACTTTTCAGGCTGAACAGCTGTTGGGAATAAAATGTTACCAATTGTTAGATTTATTTTTTTTTTTGCCTGGTTGTTCCTCGGTATGTTTGAGGTATTTTAAAACTCTGTGGGAGACAGGTTTTCCTTTCACGTGGTTTGGGATAAAAGGTGCAAAGATTTATGAACGATTTCACCTGTGCAGTAAGATGGAAGAAACCTGCTCTGGGCCCAAAGGAGACGCATCGGAGTGGATTTGCAGCCTCTCGTAGTCTCACTGGGCAGAGTGGGCACTCTGGGCTTTTTTCGTTGGTTTGTTTGGTTTTGTCAACAGTCTGAATTACAACTGTCCTTTTTCAGCCTGGTTTAGTAAAAAGAAATACAATAAAAGCTTGAGAAAGTAAAAGAAGCGGGGCTGGTTCCAGCGTGGTGCTAGCTAGCGGGAGGTAGGGAGCCTGAGCTTGGCTCTTGACTCGACTGTTTCGCAAGTCTGTTTTTCGAATGGGGTTGCACCCGCTGAAAGTGACAGGCTGGGGGAGAAGTGCGACCTGTCAGCTAACGGGGCACTCCCGAGAATCCGTACCCTGATTCGCGCTGCTGGGAAAGGAGGCTCCGTCCTCCAGCAGCAGCCATTATGCAAATCCATCTACTCCCAATTCTTGCCATTTGTATAAGCTGCTTGTTGGGCACTCTGAGCGGGTAGAGCATAAATATGAGTGTCTTCATGAGGAGTGTAGCGTCAATAATGAAGCTGAGCATGAAATTGCAGCTATTTAACATATATGCATCTGCCGTGATGTAAGGCCGTCCCTGCAGGCTATTCATAAACCAAAATTGTTTTACGATGCGATGCAGCGCCTCTCCGCTGGCTACCTGCATAACGTACAGGGTAGTGATGCAAGGCAAACCGCTGGCCCGATCCAAAATGTAATGAAGCCATGACGAAATGTCAGATGACTTCCATGTGCTTGGGATCGGGACCAAGTACTTTCCCCAGCACTGGCCACCCACCATTTGTGCAATAGCGGAGACCAGTGGGCGGGCGGCAACTCCTGCCTCATCCCCCTCTCGCTCACCCCTTCCCAGCACAGATACCATCTTCCTGGCTTTAGGGGTAATTCCTCCGTGTTTTCATTTTTAATTGCGTCTCAGGTGATGCAGTGGTAGCGACAAGGGGAGGGAACGGGCAGACTGCCACCAGCAAAAAGACAAGGTGGTCAGTCTTGTCCTGCTCGCGTTCAATCACACCCGGGGCGGAATGGCTTTATTTGGGTTTTAGGCTGCTGAGTTTCATCTAGGAGGGATTCCCAACACCTTCAGATTTAGAGCCAGTCCTTAACTAAGCCAGGAAATGCTTACTCGCATATCTAAGTGACCATTGCACCCCTTCTCTGCTCCACCAGCCTGTCGTGAGACCTTAGGAAGCAGTGGGCCAATGTGGGACACGTGCATGTGTCCAGCTCGTGTTCTTCCACTCAGAAGATTTGTTTCAGGACTTACCCTCTGCCACTTCCATCCGCTGTGTGTTTCTGCAGACAGTACCCATAAACGTTTGTTCCTGAGGATCCCAAACCAGTGGCAAATTTGTGTTGCTGTGTGGTCTGCCTCGGGCAGTATGTCCTCAGCAAATATCCCATGGCTCAACAGACCTTCTTGTGCCACATCGGTTGGGTGGTGGCATAGCCAGAGCCTGCCAGAGCAGAGCCAGGGAAGGATTCACCCACCACAGTGCTCCAGCCCTGCTCCTGAGGGGTGGTGGGGGGCTCTAGGGAGGTTCTGGCAGTTCTGACTGTCGCCAGGGCACCTTTCCTGTCATCAGCACCAAATCCTGCTCCCTCCAGGGAAAGTGAGCCCTTGGCCGGAACCAGGGGCTGTGGCCCCTCCTGCGGACACACCACCCCAAAGGCTGGTGTGCTCATGATAAAGCAACCTGTCCAAGGGACACTTGAGAGTAGATTTCAGCAAATAGACACCTAGTCTGCAGAGAGGAGCCAAGTGAATGAGGTAATGGCAGCCTTTTTGGTTTCCTTTTGTCATTAAAAGAGACTCTTCTTTTAGCAAATCTTGGGAGAGGGAGGGCAAGAGGATTGAGTTTAATGAAAGGCACTTAAAAGCAGCAGGGCTATTGTCATGGGCTTTGGGGATTTACTGGTGCCCCCATTAAAGGAGGGAGAAGAAAAAGGCAATTAGCCTGCTGGTCCCACCCTGAGAGTCTCCACTCCCCTCTAAATGCCAAGGCCATGCTTGGTATGGGCAGTTCTCCATGACAATGAGTCTCTTCCCAGCCTGGGTCAGGTGACAGCCCAGCAGCCCAGGGCATAGCCTGCGCACAGGGAAGTCAGTGGAAGAATGTCCTTCCCTTGGAGAGAGGCTCAGACTTCGGGCCTCTGTCCTTTCTGCTCTGGCAGCCATAGTCCGTCCTGTAATATTATTTTCTTCTGGCTTTGAGAGAACAGTGATCTCATGGAGAGTAGTTGGGAGCCCACAGATACCGACTGCTGGGCACTAAAGCTAAGAATCATGGGATGTCTTCATCTTTTCCTGATTTCTCCACAATTCCTAGGCATCTAGAAAGATGCCACTTCAACTGGGACAGACTGATGCAGCGCAGACATACGCAAGGTGAAACCATGGTTGTGCTGGTGACGGGAAGCACAACCACCAGGTACCTCTGCCTGTATCCTCCAGCTCTCCCGGCCAGGGACCGTGGCTCTTCCAGATGAGGTCTGCACACGCAACTACCAAAAAAGGCAGTCCCTGCTTGAGAAGAGGTACAGTCCAAAGGCATTTCAAGAGACGCGTTGGATCAGTAACACAGATGCTTGCTGGCTCCTACGTGTGGCGCTTCTCCAGCACGGGGTCGTTTAACTTTGCTCAGTGCTGGCCTTATCGACGTGCCAGCAAAGGTTCAGGCAGGCACCCACTGCAGGTCTGCACTTGAGCTGCTCCACAGTACAAAGGCTTTGCCAGTACAGCTGGATCAGCCCAGTCCCCTAGAGGAGACCCAGCTCCCATCAACAAAGGAAGCTCTTGTGCCAGTTAAGTTAAACCCCCCACCCCAAGCAACACCGAGTATATTGCGGGGCGGTGGGAGGGGATTCAAGAGGCAGAACACAGCCATCTGCACTGGGTTTCATCGCCCGCCAACTCCTTTGGAAATAGGGCTTCAATTACTGCCACTGGCCATGGACTGTGGTTTGCATCTCCTCTGAAGGAGGAGGCTTTTGATTTGTGCTGTCGTTCAAAAAGTCCATGAAAATTGGCCACAGTACTTTGTGCCTCCACAGAAGGTTTTATTGCCTTTTTTAGGCTGATTGAGGGTGATTTTTGCGCTGAAATCTTTAAGAATAGTTCAAAAGACGTAGTAGAGAGCAAGAAAACTACAGATATCCTGCCCTTGCCCTCACTGTATTTCTAGAAATGGAAAACCTTCATCAGAATTCTTGAGGTAGAGCCGCAAGCTGTGCAGATCTCACCTGACTTCCAACCTGATGTATCTGAATCCTGTCCTGCTCTTCATGGGAGGCAGTCCTGTTGGTCTTGTTCTGATAGCACATGAGATAAGAGGACCTAAGTCTCATTTTGCAGCTTGACCCAAGAGAGGTGAGATGAGAATTAGACCTGGCTGATGGCACATGGATGGCTGATGCCTCAGCTAGAAATAGCTGTGCCAGGTAGAGACTCTAATTGTTGGGAAATTGTTTCTCCTTACGCTTTGGAAAAAAAAAAAAAAGACTAGTTTTATTGTCTTGTTAGAAAATCCCTCCAAAAACTGATTTTTGTTCCCAATTATTTTTTTTCTTTGATTGTTGAAAGAAGAAAACCAACATGGTTTTACCTTTACTCTTTCCTTCTTTTTGTCAGAAATCTCCATCAAGCTGAACTCCCCCCCCCCCCCATTTCTATTAAAAAGATGGTTGATGGAATGTTTTTGACCAAATTACTGAGTGCAATATTCACCTGGGTAAGGTGACGAGAATTTGCCCCTCAAGGAATAACTGAAGTGTAATGTAAAACATCAAAGGTGGTGTTCTTTTTTTTACCTTATACCTGAGCTATCTCTGAATCATATCAAATAATCTTCTCATTTCATAACACCATACAATGCAGGCTAAAAGTGTATGTGATCTGCTTTGTGTACTGCTGAATGGATGATTAAACTGTCTAACCTGAGGGATATTCATCCAGGGCCTGCCCCAAACACAGTGAAGTCAGGGGAAAGACTCCCACTGACTTCAGAGGGCTTTGGAGCAGACCCATAATCAGCCAGGCTCTAATATACTTCAGGTGGTGTCTATAAGACTGCCCGGGGACACGTAAAAGGAGCTAAAGATTGCACGTTTGTGAATTAAACGTTGTAGGGCTGATCCAGGCAATTGGCTGCCGTAGGAGAGCAGAAGCCATCTCCTTCATCTGCCTGGGTTCCTCAGATCATTTTCCCTTTCTTGCAGTCCATTGTGTCTGGGATCTATTGACAAAGCAAAGCTCTCGCCAAGCGGCCAGTCCACGTTTGCAATAAACAGTGAGAAATCAGGTCAGGACCGATGGTTAATCTGCCCTTGGACCCTTCAAGTGGTGCTGATTTTATATCTGATTAAAGTAAATAGCGGAGCTGAGCTGAGCCATTTCCCTCCCAGGCAGGTTTGGAGGTTGGCAGAACCCACACCTCGTCCTGCCACTTCAGGGCCACCAGGAATAGTGATCCTGAAACACGCGGCGTTAGTGCCTTAACTCCAAGAAAGCACAGGGAGTCAAAGCTAACATATAGAAGAACCAAGCTTGGACTTCCTTCAGCAAACTGAATGATACTCAAACAGGGCCAAATTATATTAATATATAATGTATAATGTATAAAGTATAATGTATAATGTATGATGTATAATCTATAATCTATAATCTATAATGTGTAATATGTAATGTGTAATATTATATAGAATATATATTCTATATAGAACATATAGAATATATATAATATATAATACCCGCGGAAGTGGAGGTGCCTTACTGGTGGTGGAGATGTCTTGGGGATCTCCTTGCTTCAGGAGGATGGAAGCTTGTAGGGAGACAAGACGGGTTCATAGAAAGGAAACCCAGCAGGGGTTAGGAATTGCAAAGACCCCCATCTTTAGGTAGAAAGTTCCTGAACTGCAAAATGTTGGAGCATGGGAATGTATTTTGGGGAAGTACCACTGTACGAGACAGCCTTCCCTAGGCAACCTCCTTTCGGTACTGTGAGGCAGTGAGTTCAACAGTCTGATCCAACAGAGCCTTTTTATGGCCCTATATTTATAGCAGTGCAGTTGAAAGCATCATTTCAAATTTCCATCTTAGCAAAATCCTGTTTATTTGCACAAACACTGAAGACACTCAGCTTGCTGCAGCAGTTCTCACCCTAAAAAAAAGCTGGCTAAGTTAGGGCAGACAAGTTGCTCTCTGCAGGTGCCTGTTTCTCCCCATCCAATGCAGAGGAAGCCTGGAGACCTAATTTAGGCCAAGCTTTTAGACCTCCCCCAGGGCAGGAATGCAGGATATCTCCAGATATGGAGCGACAGTCATGTGTGATCTTGTATCTGGTAACAAATAGTACCATGGCCACCAGACATAGAGGGATCCAAGGAGGTTTTAAAGCAAGACACAGGCCTAATACATAGGTGAGCCTCCTTAATCATGGGAGTTGTACAGGAGAAGAAATCTGCACAGTGTTTCCTTTTCCCATCCAGCAGCATCTCAGCCTTGCCTTGGTTCATTTAGTCCTGGGGTCAGCCAGGGAATTTCTTTGAGGTGAGACAGGAAGATTTGATGAGCTTTTTTACTCATTGCATCCTTGTTCACTTACTGCTCTAATCAGTGTAGGCACCTGCCAGCAGTGCAACATGATCAACATGTCATGTATATTCTCTTTTTCCTGCTGCAGGAACTGCTCATGATGTGTAAAACTTTTGTTTTTGCAGGGAAATACTGTTTTCTACGTGCCTGGGCTGCTCTGCGTTTCACGTAGAAAAAGCTGTTTGCGAAGGGCATCCTGGCTGAAGACAGCAGGTGAGATTTGTGGTGCACTGAGATTTGCAGCTCCACTGCACCCTAAGCTGTCCCCAGCACCTGGGGCAGCAGTTTTGAAATCATGAGCCCAAATCATTATTTGATCCGGTAGCATCAAAATAATTGGATGTCTCAGTGGCAGGAGGTTGGACAACCTTTGGTGGGCAACAGGAGAGCAACACTCATGAGACAACTATGGCAAGACGCCTTGGCCTTGCACCGATGAACTAGACTAGAGCTCATCTTCAAGTTCAGGGAAATGGATTTACATCCTTGTGAAGACAACATGAGTTTGTGGCTTTCCCACGAGTTACCAAGTGAAAATAAACCATAGTCTCTTCAGAGAGAGCTTTCAGCTCAGAGGAAAGGTAGGATCCACTTAGTCCCTGATTGCATGGAAAGCCATGTGAGCTAATGGAGAGCAGCTGGGTTCTGTAGCCAAGGCAGTGTGTGCCTAAATGTGGATATATGTTGTTAAAAGATAGTAAGAGCTGTTGTACTTTGGTGGAGAAAAAATTACAGTCTTCTTCCTCTCCAACATTTGCAGCTTGTCCTTGGCAGCACAGCAGGGAAGCAAACCTGACAAGAAACCAAGGAGACCCTTCAAAGAATCAGGGAATGCCTTGATTATAATAGAACAAGGGACTGTATTTATTTTCACTGTCCCTGGCAGGGAATGTGTAAGCAGTGGGAAGACTAGAGCAATGAGCATGTCATAAACGTTAAGGTCATTTATCATAACTCTGAATGCTGTTTCTTTCTAGACAGCAGCTGCTTGTCACAGTGTGAAACTTCATTCCCTACCCTGGAAAGGTGACAATCCAAGGAGACAAGTATGACCAAGGAAGTGTTACTGGCCGCGTTTTACTGCAAGGGGTCAAGAAACATCATGGGAAAGTGATTTGCTAAAGGTCACACAGTGCTATAGCAGAGTTAGGTGTCAAATCCGTACTTCCCAACGTCTCCATCACAAAACTGTCCCTGCTGAGTCAGCCTGAAACACTCTGGCACGGCTCCAAACTCATCCTTCCTTGGTGCTGTTACAGGAAAGCACAATGGATCACAACATTTCTTGCCTGAATCTTACCTATAGGTGCTTTACATGCATGCATGCTGCTGGAGGAACTTTGGTCTTGCATAGGGAATCCAGTAGCATTTAATCTTCCTCCCTTAAAACCTCACAGGTCATCTGCACAGCCAGGGACTTCTCTCCTAAGGGATTTTCATAGCGTTTAAGAACTGTTCTTAACCACAGGACAACTGGAAATGTGCTAAACCTGGCAGAAATAATACCAGCATCTGGGAACTGCAGTGACCAGACTCTTGTGACCCACCTCTATGCGTTACAAACCTACTTGGTTTTTATAGTAGTGATATTTAGTTTGCACACCACGATCTTAGAAGAAAGGGTTAAAATATGTTATGAGCCGAATCTTGCTCTGGAGATCTGATAATCTAATTACAGTAGTTCAGGTCCCTTCTCTACCCCCAGTGCAATCATGTTTGCATCCAGGAGTGATACCGATCTGATTCCACCCAGTTTGAGCTCTCTCCAAGCAGCAGCCTTGCTCCCCATATCACACGTGCTGCTTGCGCTTGTGCACCCCCCCGTAGGCTGCTGCAAAGCACTGAGAGCATCTGCTCACCCTTTTCCCAGGGACGAGGGGAGTTTTTTCCACAGTTTCTGGCGGACAGATGAGCTCCTGACCTCTGGTTTGATGAAATGCTTTGAATGCAGGAATGCTGCTTTTCCCTTTGCTGCTGGCAATTAGTTTCCACCAGGAGAAGCTGATGCTCAGTGCCTCTGCAGGGAGGGTGCTGGAAGCAGGAGGAGGGATGACTTCTGAACTGACCTCAGAAGTGGCCTTTGCCTGGCCAGGCCACCGCGACTAGATCCTCAGCTATTAGGAGGTGTTGGTTCAATAAGTCTAGGAAAACATGTCAATTTGCAGCAGAGGAATTGCCCCAGCTCACCTCACGTCAGACATTTCACTGTGTGACTCACTCTCTAGACTCCTCTGACTGTACAGAGCATGTTTCCCCTGCTTCTTGCAGGACTTGGACACCTTTCTTACTTATAGACATCCACCTGCAGACACGTACGATTCAGTGTTTTATCTGCAAGCTGCGTCCTGCCCTCCCTGCCCACCTACATGTCTGGCTGTCAGATCCTCACCAAAACTCCTCAGCTCTCTAAGAGTGGGGTTGGTTTCACTGTCTTCAGGTGTTTCCAGCACAGATGTTTACATCTGAGCTAATCACACTTGTCTCCTTTTTGAGCTGAAGTAGAGAAATTGGGGCAATGCACCTGCTTTTTTTTTTTGGTTTGTTTGTTTTGAGGTCTCCTTCAGGAATGGATGAAGCGATCCCTAGATCTCTACCGCAAATGGAGAAGGGCAGATTTGCTTTAGTTGGATCAATTCCTTCCCCGCAGTACTGCAAATATCATGAAAGCCATCAAGGGCATGGAGGGCAGAGACCCAAATTAGTGCCTCCCCCAGGGAAACAGTTATAATTCATCAGCCCTGGCCTTCCGACCATGCTGCTGAGAGGTGGGAAAAACTCATCAGGAACCATTCATTCATTTCGCTGCCCATGGAAGCAGTCTTTTTTCTTTTGCTCTAACGCCTAGAGAAACCACTGTTTTTCTCTAATTGTTGAAGGAATGAGGCCAAGTCCCTCTTCTGATGTAAATCCTGCTGGATGCATCCCGCTATTCACAGTACGGACAACTTCATTTGCTCTGAAAGCAGCACAGGGAGCCACGCTGGGCCCAGGCTGACTGACTGACACCGAGAAATGAAATTCAATAGCTCTGATTGTTAAATGTCGCTCAAGCAGTGAGGAGAAACAGCCCGCATGGGCTCTCCTAACCAGTGAGTCGCTCCAGTTGTGTTTCACTGGAAGGACACAGGCAGCTTTATCTTCTGACCCACGCAGGCTTTCCAGCAGGATTGCTTCTTGGAGTCCACCACCACCAGTCCTACAAGGTAAAGGGAAAATCCCCCTTTACCCTTTCCAGGGGCCAGTGTGGGCCTCTGTGTTTTCCTTCCCTCTACTCAAGGTTTTCAACGGAGGGGAGGAAGAGCCCTCAAACCATTCTTTCACACTATATTTCCAACACGTGGATGGTCTAGAAACATCAGGACTGGGCACACCAAATTGCATTCAGACTTAAATCCCTTCCAGGTTCATAATGATTTTCCAAAGCTTAACTACATTTCTAATTGTCTTGCCACCTGTATTAAAACATACTGTATGTGTCAATCTCAAATTCTTTTCTCCTTCCATAATCTTTTCAAGTTTTCCTGCATTTAGGCAGTAAATCCAATTAGGTCTATGGGTGTAGTAGGGAGTCAAATTTACTTTTCAGCTCCAGACATTATTTTTCTTTTTCTTCTTCTTTTCCTTTTACTTCTTCTTTTCCTTTTTCTCCTTTTCCTTTTCCTTTTCCTTTTCCTTTTCCTTTTCCTTTTCCTTTTCCTTTTCCTTTTCCTTTTCCTTTTCCTTTTCCTTTTCCTTTTCCTTTTCCTTTTC